>BPLR01011507.1:0-95596 GCA_021605095.1 Caerostris extrusa | reverse complement strand
ACAGGTTGTAATGGCTCGAAGGCTCGGAACAAGTATTTTCGAAGTTGCACGACTCGTGGGTTGTTCGAGATCTACAGTTGTTAGTACTTATACAAAGTAAATGAATGACAGTGAAACCAGCAGTAGACGACATGGTGTTCGACGTCCACACGCTATCAAAGAAATAGGTCGTCGGAAACTGTCTCGCACCGAAGCCAGACAGTGGCTCAGCATGACAGCCCAATACAATGCAGGGCCAAGTAGAATAGTATCGGAGCACACTGCTCAGCGGACACTATCGGATATGGGGCTACGAAGCAGAGGTCCCACTCGTGTGCCTTTGCTGGCCAAGCGTCATCGCCAAATGCGCCTGCATTGGGCCCGGGAACATCGTGACTGGTCCATGGATCAAAGAAGTTGGAGAGAGTGTTGGAGAGAGTTGCCTGGTCAGATGAATCACGGTTTGTCATTCATCACGCCGATGGCCGTGTCAGGATACGCCATCTTCCAGGCGAACAGTTGCTCTCTCAATGTACAGTAGGTCATACACAGGCTGGTGGTGGCGGTATTATGCTTTGGGAGACGTTCTCTTGGGCGTCTCTGGGACCCTGGTTGTGGTAGAGCAGACCATGAATGCTACAGGGTATCTGAACATCATTGCGGACCAGTTGCATCCTTACATGGCCTCTGTTTTTCCAGCTGGAAATGGAATGTTCCAACAAGGACAACGCCTCTTGTCACAAGGCTAAAATTGCGTTGGAGTGGTTCCAGGAACATGATGCTGAATTCCAGTTAATGTCCTGGCCGCCTAACTCACCGGATCCCAATCCGATAAAACACATTTGGGATGTCCTGGGACGGAAGCTCAGAGTTCAAAAAACCACAAATTCGCAATATCTCGGATTTGCGTGACCGTTGCTTAAACATCTGGTACAATCTGTATCCGGCCATCTACCAAGGACTTGTGGCATCCATGCCAAGGCGGGTTGAAGCTGTGTTGCGCGCCAAAGGTGGGCCAACTCGTTATTGATAGGTGATAATGTTTTGGGCTCTTGAGTGTAATTTTCTTACATTAATTAATGAAGTTTTGTTCTATATGAATAAATAGTTTTGCTTTGAGTATAATCTCTGTTAAGTTATTTAATTAAAATAATAAGGGGATTTATCAAGTATGAATAACTCTTAATCATAATGAAAACTGATTATAACTTATGCAGATTAGTGCTCTTCATCAGTTGTCAGAAGATTATTACAACTTGCTGGCTGCCATTGAAGTGATTAATTTTAGAATACATTAACTATTTTAATTTTTTTCGTTGGCCTCAAAGTGATATAAGTGGCATTACATATTTTTGACGTTACAAAATTTTTATATTCTGCAAATTTACAGATAATTTCAATGTCGATAATAAACTTTTTTTCTCATATTTATTATTAATAATAATTTTTAACTGAGAAAAAGTATGCATGGCATTGTAGTTTCAAATGAATACTAAACACATTTTTGCGAAGGAAGTTTAACAGAAATTTAATTCCAAATAATGAAATATAGTTTCCATTGTAATTGCATTGTTTTCGAACCTTTCACTGATGCATTGGTGTTGAGGAAGGGCTTGAGGCGATTAGTCGACAAAGAAAATAATAAAATACAAATGCATTCTTTTTATGTATCGCTTCCCCTAAACAAGCCCTTCAGTTGATTATAAATGCTATTAAATTAATGCAATGAATTGTAGTGACATTTAAATTCCTCAAAAATGAATGAAAGAAAAATTTAAACCAATTACGGATGTAAAATCTCTTAAATCCATATGTTGCGTGGATCTCTTGGAACTTAAAGAAAGTACCCATTATAAAAACCATAAAATTTTAGTCATGTTATTTTTGTCTCTATTTATCACATATTTTATTAAAAATAATGAAAGCAAATAATGCAAAACATTATATAGATTTATTAATTTAATAAATGAATTACTTAGAATAGCGGTTAGGCGCAAAATCTTTTTGAACTTTTATTCCCAAAGATTTGTGAATTTTGTAATTCTCATTGAAAAGGATGGAAAAGTTTCATAGATATCTGTTATTTAAAATAGGATTGACATAGGAACGATTTGAAATTTGTTTTATTGGCGCATCGATAAAAGTTTGATAAATTATTATTATATTTTGCTCTTTTATGATTTCAAATGTTATGATTTCAAATTTCATGATTTCAGTTTTAATGATTCCAAATTTTATTTATTTTCACACATTTTTAAATAAATTTCGAGTAGGACTTCGCGTTTGGATAATTATCTCGCTTGAACAAAAAGGAAAAAGGCTTTCCAAATAAATTTTACAAGAGTTTTACTTTTTAAAAGTCATAAATGATTTTTTTTGGATGGCTATATCAAATAATCAATGCTTTTAATGCACGGAGCATTTGAAGCAATCAGCCAATTACTGATGGTTTGCATGTGGCGCTCAGATCCCAAATTGTTTTATTTCATTTCAACTAACCGAAATGGCTTGAAGGAAATAGCGCATTCCAGAAGTGCTGCAAAACGGACGACGATAAGACCCCCTACGCCTCTGTTTATTGGTAGATTATTTACCAGTATTTACTCGACATTTCTCTCTGCCACGAAAGCTGGTTGCAGTTTTTATCCCGAAAATCCCACATAAAAGTGTTAGATAAACGAAACTCGCTTAGAAAAGGAGAAAAAAGCTTGAATTTTTAATATGTCATCAAATCGTCGTAAAGACAGTGATTCTAGAATGAAGAGATCCAACTCTCTTCCAGTAATAAATAGCATAATTAAAACCAAAGGAGACGTCAAATTTTTTTCCAGCAGAAATTCGTCCGACAGTGAATCCAGCTCAAGTCTGGAATCCATTAATTTCTCGAAAGAAAGAAAAAAAATGTTCAGTATTTAAAACGACGGACGACGATGGAAAAGATCCCCCAGAAGTTTCGAAGATACATTTGCATCCAAAGGCAAGATATTCGACAAAATTGACCAAGACCACATGTCCAGGAGCCTGAAACGTGGAAACAACGTTTTCGTCGTGCGTTGAACAACATCACAAGAAGAATAAGACGTTTTCGCCATTGATACTGTGGATAATGGACGATAGCAGGATTATTTTTTTTTTTAATTTTCGTCTATATAAGATTATGAACAACATTTTTTTTTTTTAACTTTCAAAACATTCTAATTGAATGAATTTTAAAATATAATTTTAAGCAAGAATAATAATTATCATTTTGAAATAATGGATTTCCACGATCGTCAATGCTTAAGGAATTAAAAATGCTATCATAAACAATAAAGTTAACTGACCATCACAAAAGGGAATAAAGACTAATTTGAAAACTTTTCTTTCAACTGTAAATGTCGTTGACATAGTGTAGTTTAGTGGGTTAAACATTTTAAAAATCATTGCTTATATTAAATCTTTTTATCAGTTCATAAAATGTTCATTCCATGATGTGGTAAGTTTTTGCCATCTTATAATCATTAAAACCTATCAATAAAATTTGTCATGACTTAATCGAAGTTAAAAATATAAAATTTTCTTACCTTGAAATAAAAGAAGAAATACTGTGGGTTTGCATAAAAGAGATGTTTTGCAAATAAATTATAAACCTGAAATTTTGAAGAAATATTAAAAAACAGTTTTAATCAATCTCTTCTATTTTTTTTTTTTCGTAGTAATAGACGTGCTAAGTTTGCTATGCTAAACATTTTAGCATTCAATTTTAATTCAGATGTGAATTAGTTAACACAGGAATATAAAATAAAATTAGTTTTGAATAATAAAAAAAAAAAAATTACTTTGAATAGAAAAAAATTTGTAAATCTTTACTTTACATTTAGTTAACTTATACCTGAAATTTCATTTGTTCATAATATGTTTATTTTGTTAATAAGCGATTATTAAAAAGCAAATATTTAATTTAATTTCATGCAAAATTTTGAAATCAAAAACCCTTGTATTGCTAAATGTTTCATTGCGCTAAAATAACAATAGTTTTAGAATAAATAGTTATTTTTAGCGAAAAAGTTATTTTATTGAATATTTTCTGGTATATATATTTATGTGTGACTATTGTGATTATTATAAATTAAAAAATACAATATTAGGAATATAATAAAAAGATGATAAAGCTAAGTAACTGTAGCAACGAAATGAAAAAAAATTCATAAATTTATTTTATCTGTTTTAAAATGATAGATTGTTAAATAGATTAAGCAATGACAACCATTATTGGCATAAGTTTTTAATGACATGTATTTGTATTTTCCTTTTACAAATTTTAACACAATTTGTTCTATAAAAAACATTTTAATTGAAAATAATGTTACACTGCAATATAATTGTTTTTGATAAAAAAAATAATATTCTGTTAATTTGTTAGCTAGCGTTATTTTATTAAATTTTAAATAAAAATTCGTTTTTGTACAAAAAAAACTCATATAAATAAACTTCACAAGAAAATGAAAAAAAATTTATAAAAAATATTACAGTAATATCTTTTTGTAACAAAAGCTATTATTCAAATAGTTTTTGAAGATCATGTATTTTTTTGTTGAAAACTTACTTTATTAAATATTTTTTTATGTGTATATATGCAGATATATATTCAACTATTGCAGTTATTATAAATTAAAAAAAATACATCATTAGAAATATTATTTAAATAATTGTGGCAAAAAAAATGAAAATAGATATTCATAAATTCATTGTATCTATTGTTAAATAGCTTAAGTAATGAAAACCATTATTGGCATAAGCTTATGATGAAATATGTTTGTATTTTCATTTTACAAATTTAATACAATTTGTTCCATAAAAAGAAATATTTTAATCGAAAATATATTGTTACATTTCATTGAAACTTAATAGTATTTTTGATGAAACATAATATTTTGTTAATTTACTTATTAGTATTACTTAATTTTTTTATATATAAAAATTCGTTTTTCTATAAAATATATATATTTTTTAAAAAATTTACTTAAATTTTTTTGCAGTTTTAGAACATTACAAACAATTTTGAATGTTAAAAATTTTTTACAAAGTAATGAATATAATGAAAAGCAATGACCCATTATTAAATGAACTGCGGAAGTTAAATTTAAAAAATCGTGAATTTATTACTTGTGTTTTAAAATATTATAGAATTCAATATCTTTTGTAAGAAAAGCTATAATTGAAATAGTTTTTAAAGACTATATTTTTTTTTATTTATTATAATTAATTAAATTGAAAATTGAATTATTTAAATTGAAAACAACGTTATATTATATTGTGTAATAGTTTTTTTCATAAATGTGATATTTATTAATTTTTTTTACCAGTAGTGATTTTTTTTTTTTTTTCTTACTTGTTTTTAGAACTTTTTTTAAAAAAGCATTATTTTATCTTATTTTTTTTTGCCATTTTTATATTTTTAAAATTCTAAAATATTAGAAATAGCTTATAGAATGATGAATATCATTAAGAGAAATGATCCAATACTTAATGTGTAGTAGAGATAAATTTTAATAAATGTTTATTGTATGTGTTTTAGAATATTATAATATATGTGCTAAAAATGTATTGCAGTATATGTGGTTATGCTAAATGCATCTTAAATTTTTATAGTATTAATGAACTTAAAAATAGTAAAATTCTTGTCTTTTACTCATAAGTTTTAAATAACGTTGAGTCTAGAATTATTTTAGAAATTTGAACAGAATTTGTTTAGTTGTTTACTGAAAATTGATTTTTGTAATAATAATTAGTTAATAATTTGTTTAATAATTAAAAATATAATAAAAGATACTACAAAGGATTTATATGAAATTATACTAAAATTTGTGTGAAATTTTATGAAATCACTCATTGAGATTAATACATTAAATGTTAAGTGTTTAGATAAATATAAAACTCGTTTATTAATTGTTAAAAAATATTTTTAAAAAAGTGTTACTTTTGGTGAATTAAGCAATTAACTTTTCCGACTCGTGACCCAGTGCCAAGCTGAGCAGCTGGCGGGCAGGAGAGCCAAGATTCGAATCAGCTGGGGGCATTGTTGAAGTTATTGCTTTCAGAAACAAGGTGACTCGATGGCAACTAGTATAATATCTGCTTACGCGTCTCGCATCCATAGTCAGGCTGTCTGGTGGGAGTTTTAACGACTTTCTTCCGGCAGGTACTGTCAACATGCAAAATTCGGAGTATGGTAGCAGTTACTTCTTAAAAAGACCTTCCGGAAGGCACTGCTTTTTCCTCATCTTTCATTGGTGGGCTATTCATGGGATGCATAACTGGTAAATGAGACTCGCCGATCAATGTTCATAGAAAAAAATTTACAGGCTAATAATATTTTATACATGTATTAATTTGGTGTAAATTGGCTTTGGATATATAGAAACCGAATAATTTATTTCAAAGACATGCAATCATATTGATATTGAATAATCATCATTGATATTTCAGCGGAAATAGATGAATTGAAAGATGTAACAAATATCTTGGTCGCAACAACGTTTAAGTTGTAAGAAAAAAAATTAAAAGCTACTTTACCTGAAAAAATTAAGACATGAATTGTTAAAAATTTAAAAAATAATTATACTTAAAAAATTAATTTCTTTTCCAAATCAAAAAGAAAAAAGAACTTAAGTGGTACAAAAATTAGAAAATATTTTTAGTTAAAAAATGTACACATTCACGAAGAAATAAATTAATTATATATATATATATAAATTATATATATATATATAAAGATTGACCAAAAATTTGTTACAACAATTCAATTGAAATGTTTAAGTTTGTTTACAATATTAAAATTATTCAATACAATACCGATTAGGACATATTAGAAATAATTTTTAAATAGCTCAATGGCGCTAAAAAAGTAACAAATGTATCTAGAATAAATAAACAAACAAATTAATACACGAAAATTCATACTGTACTGGATATGAATTAAATTGTTGTCTAGTAAACAATGTTATTTATAAAGTTTATGGGACGGAAAACATTCCAAATTTCGAAGAAAAAACAAAAATAATTAAATAGAAATTATTTAAATATAAAAATAAATTCTACATTAAACAAAAATTTAAAAATATTAGTGGAATTAATTGGCCATAACGCTATTCCGATATTTAAAATAAAGTTATAAAAAAGTTAAAAAAATGATGAAAATACAATTCTTATTAATAAACACTCTAATTTTATTTTATAAATTGCATTGTAAACAGAATTGTAAACCATTTCAAAATCTAAACTTTTATTTCCTAAAAGAATAAAGCATGATTGAAATAAGTAAAGATTAAAAAACATTTTATTGTTAGCAATGACCATATAAAAGCGTTCCTTTAAAAATAATTTTTATACGTGGAATTACAGAAAAAATGTATTTATTAAGAAATTAATTTTCTATATTTATTGGAAACTACATCACAAAATATAAAAGTTAGGATTTATATATGAGTTTAAATAAAACGATATATAACTGGCCTACTGGATTTTTTTTTAGGTATATTAAATTTTATCTAAGAGAAGTATCGAGTGCAAACTATTTTTCTAATAATTTGACATCATTTAGTCTTAAGTTTTGTAAAATTTTAATATATGAAATGGAAAAAATAAGTTCTTATTTCTTGCTAATGCAAATAAATTTTGAAAAAAAAATATATAATATACAAGATAAAAAATGAATTTATTAAATTATACGAAATACAAGATTTTTAAAATAAATTATTAACTTTTATGAAATGCATAATGTTATAAATAAAATAAAATATTTTTCTATACATCTTAGAATAGGTTATGCTATCTCAAAATAGAAAACACAAAATTGATAAATTTAAAAATAAATCCCGTTTAAGTGTGGGAGGGAGGGGGGATTTACGACCAAAAAGGTTAGAAGTTTTGAAATTCGCAATTGACAGCAGTTACATTCATAAAATTGATCTTAACTTAATGAACGTAAGTAAAGCCTTTTAGTATTTATAAATTTAAAATATGTTTTCATTTTAAAGTTGCAACTGTGTTATATTTTACTTAAAAAAAAAAAAACGTTTCAAAAAGTCTTCATATAATTTTCTATAGAATAGGGATAAAATTATTAAAAATTTTTTAAAGAAATACTACTGTGGCGATTTTTGAAATGTCTGAATTAATTGAGCAAAGAATTTGCATTAAATATTATTTGCGTATTGAATATTTGTGTGCACAAATGTAGAATGTTGCAGAAGGCTTTCAGTGAAACCGAAATCGGATTGTTTGTATCGGAAAGAAATGTTTACAAGTAGTGTAAATAGTTTAAAAAAAAGCAGAGAACGCATTGAAGACGAAGAGCCCTCTGGCCGACCATCAACCTCAACCGATGAAGCTCACGTCCAAAAAATTAAAGATTTGGTGCTTGCAAACCATCGATTTACAATTAGAGACCTTGCTGATGATGCAGGAAATTTAAAAGGATCTGTCAATTCCATTTTACAAGATGTTTTTGGCCTCAAACGAGTCAAATCTCCATTACTAAAGAAAAGACGGAATTTTTAAGTGTGTGAAACAATGCTTTCTGACTATCAGGACACAGTATTTTGTCGTTTATAGAGATTCGGCTTAAATCAGCTTGCGCTTTGAAGGCCATCCCTGCCGATGACATTTTAGCATGCATTCAGGATTGGAAAAAAAAAAAGTTGGCATAAGTGCATTGTGTCTGGACGGGATTATTTTGAAAGCGATGAAATAAATTTGGAAGAATAAATAAAGAGTGTTTTTGAAAAAAATAAGAATTGGTCTCACTTTTTGGGCACAGTAGTATACTGTCATGGAACACTTCACAAAATTTCATAAAAAGATTGGAACACTTAAAAATATACATATAAAGTGCATTTAACATGAACTACCATTAAATATTTAAAAGTAGTTTTTAAATTATTTGTTGGTTTCGGTTTAAAAATTTACGATAAAATTTATACAAAGCATCACTGCATACGAAAGTGAACGACAAATATTTTCAAAATTCTATTAGTTTTTTTAATAAAAAACAATCTTTTTTTCTTATTTCATTTAAAAAAATAGATATTTACGTTTGGGTATATTATATATACCTAAATGTGATATATATATATATATATATATATATAAAATTGCCTGTGGAAGTAAAAAATTATTGTGCTATTTGGTAAAAAATAATGACCAAAATAGCACAGTAATTTAAATAATAAAAATGCATATTAAAAAATAATAAAATAATAAAGAATGGGTAATTAAATTTCCCTATACTGTAGGATGTTGGTGGTAAAGCATTAATTGCATAAGAATTAAATTAAAATATGGTGTAAATTCAAGTTTTACTTAAAGTTATAATAAAAATGCACTGGTTTTCAATTAACTAAGATTTAATTAAACACAAGTGATGAGACGATTCTTATTAAAATATAAAATATTCATAGAATAAAATGTAGTAATTTTTTTTTCCTAAATTATAAGCATGACAGAAATTTTTGATGCTGACCTCGTTTTAATCCCCAGGTGAAAAAAATAATCTTCCATCATAAATATATGTTACTTAGATAATAAATGTTACAAAAAATCATGCTAATAACAAATAAATACTATTTTTTTTTTTTCTTAGCATTACAGTAGAATGAAAAAAAATAACAGATTTTTGACTGGGACCAAGGATTTGTAAGTTAAATTGCAAAATTAATTTTAATTTTCAATTAAAATTTTTTCCCAGATGAGAAATCTAGTATTTTCGTTTGCTATTTTCCATTAAACAATATAAGTAAGGAATAAATTAATTGTGAAAAACATTTTTTGTAATGTGAACAGGATAATGCAATTAGGATATTATCAGTATGATGGAAATTCATTCAAGTGTAGTTACGCCAACTACAAATTTCGACATTTTATAGATAGGTATATGTTTAGAATTTCACTTCTTTAAATCTCTTAAGTAGGAAAATTTGTTTTATATAATTTAATAATATTACAAAATAATATTTCTATATACGCTTTAAGCAATGTATTTTCAGGTGTCCCGTAGTTTTCTGTATATTGTCATCTATAAATATTTAACATATCGCTCCTCAATATGCAGTACATTCAGATTTTTGCATTAGATCTCTTTAAGGAAAAAATTCAAAACCTTTAAAAAGTCACTCTTTATATCACTCTGTCTCCCGGCACGCCTATTATAACCAGACACTACTAACAAAGAATAAATTATCTTTCCATTTTAAAGTAAATTATTTCATACCAACGGAAACTGATTTTTTTTTTTTTTTTTTTTACTTATTTATTTTTTTTTTTTTAATTAAAAATTTTTTTTTTTTTAAAAATTGCAATTTCTGAGTTTAAATAAATTTTAGCTAATATTTTTGAAAAGAATTTCTGTTAACTTTATCGAGTTACAAATTACAAAATTCAAAATAACAATCATTCATCTTTTTATTTTAGTTAGGATAGTTTGTGTGACGATTGAAATCTAAGCCACTCTTGCGATGATGATTTATTTTAAGGAATTTAACATGGTTGAATTTTTTTAAATTAAATTTTTTATTTTATTTATTCCATACGAAAGGTTTCATGATTCTAATTTAATAAAACGTGATTAGATACATTATTTACGAAAGATGTGGTTTTCTAACAAGGAATAAATGAACCCCATCATATGGAAAAATAATTTTTTTAATTTAGAATACTTAAACTTACTTACAAAGAATGCTTAAAAGTATTCTCATTTTTAATTTTAAAGTGTTTTTTACCAATCTTCAGATTTGATAAATAGTTTATGACCGTTATTTTTTTGTATGCATGCGCAGTTAATGCAAAAATAAATCTATTTGCTTTAAATTTATGTAATACATGTATATAAACTTTGCTTTATAGAAAATTTCTGTCAAAATTTTAAAAAAAAGTATTTTTTTAATTTTTAAATAACACCTAGAAGTAACACCTAGGCAATGAAATATGCTTAATAAATGTATAATTAAATAAAATTATTGAACCTTTAACTGAAAATTTACACTTCAAATAAATTTTAAAACCTTGATTTTTTTTTAATATGTTTTTCAAAATTTTTAAAATTAAAAGTAATAATAATCGCAAATTCGAAATTTTAAAAAGGAATTGATGCTGTAAAAACGGTATTTTTTTTTTTTTTTTTACTGATATACAAAAATTTACTTAACATGTCATCGAATGTAGTATATCAATTTCAAAAGGAAGATTTCATTTCTAATGCTATGAAATACATTTTTGCTTTTATAAAAGAAGCAATACTTTTCTTTTTATATTTTATTATCTGCTGACTCGTTTCAGAAACCTTTCGTTGTTTTCATTTGAAATAAAATAATAAAAGAAAATCTATAAACCTTAATGTGATATTAAATTTAAGCCCTTTGACAAATTAATCTGATGAATCGAATCTGATTACTTTGCAATAAACTCGTATGCTATTTGCATTTATCCCACCTTATGTCTTTTGTTAAGTTGAAGTATTTCTTTCAGTTATTTACTCATTATTTAAACAGAAACCAAATTAAGTTGATGGACTATTAAAGAAGGAATAGCGTTGGAAGAAATTTTAATTTAAAGAAACTCGCCTCCGATTGTGGACGATAAACTAAATTAAAAATAATCAATATTTCATAACAAATAGAATAACTTGATACAGATTTCCGTTGAGAATATTTAACCGAAAGAGCAGAAAGGATTAGAATTTTGGACTTAATTCCCTTTTGTCCAGCATTCTGGAAAGACAGGCTAAGGGTTAAACCGTTCTTTACTGCTGTTTTTTTTTTTTTTTTTTTTTTTTTTTTTTTTTCATTTGAACTACGTGGGAAAAATGAGAATAGGTCTGCTAATTCAATGAAAAGCAGATACACAAATTTTTAAAAAAGGCTTTTCTACCTTTCTTTTGTGAATAGGGATGGGGGAACTAAAACTATCAAGCAGGAGTTCACCTTCGCAAACTGACACCGCGGCTGAAAATTTAAATAAGTGAGAAAAAGTCCCTATTTAAAGCAGAAACACACATGTAAGCAAGATTTGGGGTGAAATCCAAGGATCAGAGATAATTCCCAGATTACAGGAGGGCTGTTACTACCAGTTTGTAACTCAAGTTAATCCGGGAGTTTAGCTATCACAAAAGACATGAGTTTCATATATTTTAAATATATTTTAGCCACCCAAGCTACTTCATTATATACCAAAAATTTATTTTAACATGCTGAATAACGATCCGCTGAATCAACAAAGAGACCCAAAAAGTACTCCGGAAGATGTATGAAAAAATTATATGACTAATACTTTTATCGACGATTCGTTAGCATTTTTCTTTCTAAATATATTTCTTAGAAAAGCTAAGAAAAAATTAACAATTACACAGTTATCTAATTAACAATTACACAGTTATCAAATTAACAATTACACAGTTATCTAATTAACAATTGCACAGTTATCTAATTAACAATTACACAGTTATCTAATTAACAATTGCACAGTTATCTGATTAACAATTACACAGTTAACTAATTAACAATTGCACAGTTATCTGATTAACAATTACACAGTTATCTAATTAACAATTACACTGTTATCTAATTAACAATTACACAGCAATTTAATTCAAGATAAAATATTTTATTTTATTTTTATAATGTTTATTCGATCTTCTTAAATTCTTATTAGGAGTCTTATCTTTGTTACAAAACTTTTGACTTAGATGGATATATTTTTTTAGCATATTAATAGTATATACAGGTTAGCAAGAAAAAAGTTTCACACTTTAGCCGGCTCAAGAATGTGTTATACTGGTTCAAATGAGATGGAATTTGACATCTTATAATTCAAATAATGCGCTAGATATTTATTAAATAAAGAAACTATTACAAAAATCATCGATAATTGGCGCTTTAACACAATAGGTATTGATTTGCATTTATGTATATTCAAAATGTGAAACACGATTTCTGCTCAGCGCTGCCAATTAACATTATTCGATATAAAGAAGGCGGATTCTGCACGAGTATTAGTTACTTACTTCTCTGGCAACCATGTCTGCGTTGCATGAAAAACTGATACGGTTAAAATTGTTCTACCGGAACCAGCAGGATTTAACTGCAGCAGTAAAAGAATTCGTCGTCTGAAGTAGATATAAAGATTTCCAATGCCTCTATGAGAGCCTAATGCAAGATGTTACAGAAATTTGTAACAACTGGCAAATTTGGTATTCTTCCAGGTAGAGAATTAAAGTAAATTCCGCCTGCTAGCATCAAAAATTCAACAAGTTAGGCAAGTTAACAATTGTCGAATTTATGCAACTGAAAACCCTCATGCTATTCAGAAAACCACCCTTGCATCCTGAGAAATTGGTAGCATAATGTGGTTTTACTGCTACCTTTATGAATAGACAGCATGTTTTGTATAGAGAATACTGAAAATGAATTCCACATCTATTCTATCACAGAAGAAACGGTACCATGATATGCTGAAGAATTTTAAAATCCTACAACTTCAACAGCATGCATGTTTTTCAGGGCATCATTTTAATGTAAAATAATGCAGATCCAAAATAATGCAAAATGCAGAGATGCAAAATAATGCAGAAATTGCTTTCACAAATGCACGGGCGCTTTGCCTTCCTGTTCCAAGGGTATGCTATCTCGCCCGCCGGAAATCAGCCCCCTCCTTTTCATTGTGATATTTTCAAAAGGCTAAATTCAGATAATATCTACCGTAAAAGGCCATCATCTGTGACAAGCCTCTGTGGGCATTTGACTCCAGATACTTGATATTCCAGCAGTATGACTCTTATTAGTTGCTGAAAACATGATTCTGTGAATAGGGCATATTGTTGCACTTGAAAGAGGGCATATAAAAATACCATTAAAACTCCTCAACATTATCTAACATTTATTCAACATATTAACTATTTGTGTATTTTAGCTCCTCCTATTGGCTGCATTTTGTACTAGTTTTTTTGTATTATAAATGTTAGGAATCGTTTAATTTTTAAATAATTCAAATTTTATATCATTTGGACCAATAGAACCCATTCTAGAGACCTTTGAAGTCAGAAACGTATTTCTTGCTAAAACTGCATTTCATTCAAAACACAAAAAAACCATATAAGAATTAATGCATAGAATTAATATATGCATCAACCAAATGCGATTGTTTGATTTCTCTCATATTCAGTTGAAAATTCCTAACAATTTATACCATCAATTCATATTGTTATTATGGAATTCAGATTTAAAAGTGCATAAGTTAAATTTTTTTTACAATAATTCATGTTTATAAATTAGTAACAAAATTATATTTAAGTCCTATTTTGTTCATAAATTGAAATTTTACCACCTTTGAATTAAATTATTATTTTTAAATCTTAAAATCATAAAAAATATTATTCACATCTTTTTTTATATTTTATATAAGTTCAATCATCATATCAATTTATACTAGGAATATTACAAACCGCTCCTATCTAAAATTTATCACAAAAATAAATTCAATTCTAAGGTAGAAGATCATTTCTAAAATTAAAACAAAATGAAAAAAATTATGGAGATGAATAAAAAGAAAGGAAGTTCACTATGTTCTACACCAGATATGTTAAAATGCCCATTTTCCATATACCGTTCCCAGAAAGGGCTATAATTATAATACTTATTTTTTATATATTATATTATTAAATATACTTAATATATTCTACTGAAATGAGATTTCAAAAAAATATTCCTGTAAATTATTTTTTTTAAATTTTAGCCTGAAAGGAGTTGAAAATACTTTACTTTTTTTGAATAAAATTAGAAAAAAACCTTATTAGTTCGACAAAAATTGATACTTAATTCAATGTAAACTACAGTACTTATATTTATAGTCATGGTATTAAAACTTAACATAAAATAGATTTGTAGAAAAGGTACATAGAATTTTAAAAGGCTTTGTTCGCGAAAATAAAATTTTACAATAAAAACGTATCATTATTTTAACATTCAATAAACATACGTTATATTTTTCTTATTTTTGGGTCATATTTTTTACTTACTATTATTATTTTTATCTCTATTTCTACTTTTATTTATATTTGTACTCATTTTGTTCTTATCCAGGTGATTGGAAACGATGGTAGTTGAATATCTTGGTTCTAGTTCGAAATCTTCATCAAAATTTCTTTTAGGATTTAACATACATTGAAATTATGTAATAAATCAAAAATTGGAAATAAGAGAGTATCTATTTTCTTTTGATCTATTTTTGATAAATAGTACCATATTGCATTATTAACACTCTTATCTGGATTCTGAATGTTACTGTTTGTAACACTTCCTAAGCAGATTTGGGTGAAAGAAGTCATCTAAAATTGACTGTATGACATCTATAAGTTGTATAAAAAAATTTTCAGTGTTTATGAAATTGTTCACTATGTTTAATTTCCCTCAAAACATATAAAATTTATATTGTGAACCATAAAAGGCGTGATTGCTTCCATTTATTAAATTTAATTTTGACGCACTTTTAATTACAATTTTTTAAAAATAATGCATCATTACAAAGGCATTTAAGTGGAGATTTCTTTTCAATAACAGTCTTTCAATCAGTATTTTTTTTATCTTCTAAGGAACTGAATCTGCTTGTCACCAGTGCACCACATTAGAATAGAGATAGTCCGATTAGAAAGAGACAATTTATCACCTTATTGAGGTAACCCTTGTTTTATACGTCAACTGCATGCTTATCATTGGATCTTGTAAATCGTTTGCATCTTCAATAGTTTGCATAAAAAAAACAATGAGTCATATCCACCTAAATCTGAGTCATAGAAGAAGAAAAGTTAGTATCAAAACTGGCAAACTAATCATGACAAATGATACGTAGAATGGGGATTTTTTAATGGGAATTTTTTTGGACATACCACAAAAATTTGTCCAAACTAAATATGATATTTTTTTCTACTTATATTTCAAATATGACAAAAAAATATAGTGAAACTTAATTACTGTCACTCCCGTACAATAATAAAATCTCAAGAAAAATATGCATTTCGGTAATATTTAATCCAACAACTATTTTTCTGTTGAAATAAGGAGAGAAAGTAAATCCATTATTCTTCCTTGATGAAAAAAAAAACATTTCAAATTATTGTAAATATCTCGCTTGGTTATTTTCAATAACCGATCGGGTTTTGAATATATACTCGTTTAAAATGCATTTTTTTAATGAAATTATCTACACATGCTGATTCTGGTGAACTTGAATTATATTATTATCCGACTATAATAAAATATACTAAAAAAATTATGAATTTTTAGGACTACAACGGATTAACAATTAATTACAATTCATTTTGAAATAAAAGATAATGTGTAGAATCATTCATTATCTATAAAAAAAAAAATCTTGTGCGCTAATTGGCACTTGTTGAACTTAGTTGAACTGTGAAAAATTTTACATTTAACCAAACATTAAATAATTTTTGAATTGGTAAATATCCTCAAGTAAGCAAGGGAAATATAATCGTTCCTATGTTAGAGCCATTTCGTTGAATAAGTTAATTTATTTTGAATTTTTAAAAAAATCCAAATTTCTGTATTTTTAATTATAATCAGAAAAAATATTTAGAATAAGGGTTAAAATTTTGCAAAATGCAATTTGAGGTAATATATAGCTGTCGCACGACAATCTTAAATATTTTCTCAATCGACAATCTTATATTTTTCGCTTAAACATTTCGCTATTTGTAAACAAAATAAATTGGTTTAATTTAATTTCAATTAGAATATAAGATTTTTATCTTAAATATCTGGTGAAGTAAGGTTAAAATTAATAAGATAATTTTAATTTATGTTTTCTTTGGAAAACATATCAAAAAGTGTCAAAAATATTCATAGGTTAAATAGTAATTATTTTATTTTGAGTTTTCAAGTCATTCTCTTCTATTCAGTATCCCAAACACTTCTAATTTAATTATTATTTAGCAGTTTTTATTTTAGAATATTTATAAGATTTAACGTCTTTTCCTTCTCAAATTCTCCATCGTAAGAAGACTATAGATTTATTACAGAATTAACTCTGCAATGTTCTAGAGAAAATCTAAACAACGAAAAGCGAAAATTCTTGGATCTCTCAGTCATTCTCAAGAAACATTAATACAAAGTCCTTTAATAAGTGTTTTGTATTGGTTTTTGTCTTCAAATCTTTATGGAACAAATTGTTGGCACGATTTTTTGCTTGATTGAACTAGATGTGAAAGAGAAAAAAAAAGTTGCTTTCTTGATTTAGTAAGATTGATATTTTAACTAGTCGATGTGTTGGAAATTTTCTACTATTATTTTTTTTTTTAATTTTTCCTCATTATTTTGTTTTTGTAGCCCCCCTCCCCCAAAAAGTGATTTTTGCGGATGGGGGCTACAAAACTTTTTCTCACCTCTATCGCCAGTCCATTCAATTTCACCCACATCAGCAGCAAACTGTAAAGGGCCATCTCAGCTCTAGGCACAGTGACTTGGTGTGATGTAGTAGTAGTAGTAATCAATTTGTTGAACTTAGAAAAATAAATTTTTTTATGGTATAATAATAATTATAGCAAAATGTTGATTTAAAAAGAAAAAAAAAATCCCAAAAGAGATTCTGCATCTAATAATCTACTAAATTCTATATATATATATGCACAGTTATAAAAGAAATATGTGTAGAAGCAATGTAAAATTTTCAATAACTAATTTTCCCTTTTTAATACGCTTTTATTAGTTTCACCTGTATGTTTGTTTGTAACTGACTCTTTTGGCTCGATTTTGCCATATTTTAAGCGATCAAATTTAATTTAAACATTGTAGACTTATCAAGGACCGACGACACTAAAATATTTATATAAGTTTATTATCTCATCATGATTAGGATCGCCAAGATGAGTGATTTTATTTTTAACTTATGAAGAGCAATTTAACCCATGTAGAATGAAAGTACCTAAGGCATTCAAACCTACGTGGGACAATGGCACAACGGATAACACACCTGATAACGGATCAGGAGATTTCATGTTCGAATCCTAACCTTTGTTTTACTCACAATTAAATTATTGTAAGAACTATAGCTCCAGCCATCCGTACCGGGACCTCTTTTAAATATTATAGTTTAAAAACATAAAAAACACGCTTTTAGAGTTAATCAAACTAAAAAGTAAAAAATAATTGTTAACATAAGAATAAAATGACTGGCGAGAAAATTAATGTCGCTGATCTGAAAGCGTGGGGTGCTTTGTATAACATTTTAAAACTAACTCTGTATTTCGGAATGAAACTAGTGAAAAATTATAACGATTGATATCGAGCACCCCCCCCGCTTTTGAAATAGTGACATTAATTTTCTCGTCAGTTATTTTATTCTTATGTTAACAATTTTTTTTACTTTCTAGTTTGATTAACTCTAAAATTGTGTTTTTTAGTTTATTTTTAAACTATAATTTATTTTTCAATATTCAATTCCATCTTCCACAGAAAATTTTCCCGATCCTGTGAGCCTTCGCTCTGAAGTGAATCGCGAATCTGTTCAATTTGCTAATTTTCCTCGACACTTCCCAAGAGTTGTTGTTTTCCCCGTGATAGATATTTAATACGCATTTTTATAGGTCCCCCATCCTTTGAAGTACGTCACGACTTCCCAGATGTTCGTGCATGTAAACAGATAAATTCTGTGTATTCACTCAAATTGTGTTAAAAATATATTTTATTTAAAATTTAAGCAAAATGTTCTAAAAAATAATTTATTTTCATTTTTACAAACTCAAAATTTGAAAGATAAAAAATAACAAAAAACATTTACTAATAAAATTAAACAGAATTGAAAATGATAAAACTTATAATAAGCGATATATAAAAATTATATAAACTACTAATTAAAAAAAAAAATTTATTTTAAATGAAAGAAAATATATCAAGTATGATTTTTTAAATACTTTCATTCTACCTTCTGATAAACATTTTCTTTATTAGCTAAAAAAAAAAATATATTTTGATTTAGAAATTTAAGTGAAATGTTCAGTAAAAACATAATTTATTTTCTATTTTTACAAACACAAAATAATATCGATATTAGAAATAACAAAAAAATAGTTTTAGAAAAAAAAAACTATTTCAGAAGCATTAAAAAGAAATAACAAGCGATAAAAGAAATTATAAAAATAATTTTACTATTAAAAACTGAAAAGTAAACATATGTAAACTTTTTTTTTTTTACTAATGCAGCTGGCAAACACATAAACATTATTCTTGGATGCCTAAAACAATAAAATGAGTTGAATACTAATTTGAGTGAACATTAATACTAAGAAAAATATTTACGGAGTATTTTTATATATTAAAATGCAACGCTATTAGATCTAATATTAATTAATGAATAGTTTTTAAAAAAAATGGATTCCGAACCATTAAAAAAGAACCATACGCCGGGACTCGAATTAAATAGTCTACTATAGATGCCACTTTTACATTAAATACCCGTATGAAGCAAACATACAAATAACGAAATTTTAAGGAAATTTTTTTATTTAATTGAAAGTATAAGAATTGTTAAGTGTAGTGAGTTCCTAACTTACTACAAAAACGTATAAGTCAATTTAATTATTCTGCCAATTTTATCTGTAAAATTATCATCAAAATTATTGGAACTTCTATATAATTATATAGAAGTTCTATCTATTTATTAAAAGAACAAAAAAAGTGGTGAGATAATTAAAATTTCCAAAGCAAATGTCAATTAAAGTGATAAGAAACATATCTAATTTTTTTAGGCATAAAAAAGAGTTTTCTGTCTTTTTTAGAATTCTGATATTCCCCTGATATGTTTGTGCATTTTAATTTAGTTTAAAGAAGGCAAAAAAAAAAAAAAAAATTAAGACTCAAAGGATGAATAGAAATGCCTGCATGTAATTGGTTAATTTTTTAAATTTTTAATTGAAAGTTCTGTTTAAAAAACAAGAGGAGAAAAAAACTTTTTTTATATTTTACAAATTTCTAAATCATCATAGTAATTACAATTGTAATAATTGAAAAAAATATTAAATAAAATATTTTTCTTGCACATAAAATCATTTTTTCTTCTTTGAGATAAGGATTGAGGCATAATTTTTATTCTGCTATTTCGATAAACTGTGAAATTTATTTATTTATTTATTTTGATATTACTTTTTATTTTTCAAGAACATTCAAATTCGTGATTTTTTCATTTTCATTTCTTTGAGTCAGGGACAAAGCGAGCTATTCCTTCTTTAATAAAAATAAATAAATAACATTAAATAAATTTTCACGATAATACAATTTTCTTCTCTTTTCATACCATTCTATTTGAAAATAAATTTAAAATATCTTTTAATAAATTCATTCATTTGTATTCAGGAATATTCTTGTCGATCATTACATACTTCGTTTCAATCACTCCATTTGCAGCTCTTGCATTTTTCTACTTTTGATTTTCAGAATCTTCTTTATATTCAAGAAAAAAAGAATCCAATCTTAAACACCTGAAGATAGGCCATTTTTACATATATTTTAATTATGTATTTACCTGGTAGGGGGTAAAAAGAAATTTTCCATTTGGGAAGTAAACATGACAGCAACAACTACCACAGAGCTGAAAACTACAGATGCTTCAAACTAAAAGATTTCTCCCCTTCACATTAGGGGATCCGAATGGAAGGAAATTTAAATAATTATTTCATTCCCGAAATCTCATATCGCAATCCTCTTCGAATAATTCAGAATACTGCTTAGAAGTCGCATCTATTTTTAACTGGAAGTATCATCAACAATGGAAAAAAGAATTTCTTTAGCAGCTATTTTTTTTAATAAAATTTGCGCTTTACAAAACTATTTTTTTTTGCTCCCAGGATTCATATTTTCATATTTACTCGTATTTATTTAGGGGTAGGGAATTGAAGACTTTCAGAATCGGATTGCAAAGAAACATATTTTCTAAACATTAATTGAAATGGGATGTTATGTTTGGATGAAGAAATCGCTGAGTAGCTAGCAACAAGTGCCTTTGAAGTTTATGAAAAGTAATGATTCAATCACAAGAGCTAATTTCGAAATAAGATATTTATTAGCAAAATATTCAAAATGATTTCCCAACAGTTATTTAATGAAGGAGTGTATGATAAAAGTTGCAGAATTCATCTGTACAGAAAAACAGCCATTTTGAAACATCTCAATATCAAGAAACATGGTGGCAGATAGAATAATTGAAATATCAGATGACATCAGTTCAGAACTATAGAAATTATCAACCAAAAATCCAATTTTTTTTCAGTTACGATTGATGAAGATACGGACATAAAATATGTTACACAAGTTGATGTCTTTTTTCTTGGTTGCGATAAAAATATAAAACCCACTTTGTTGGAAATCATTTCTCTTCACTTACAAAAGAAAAATAATCGCATTATTGTTTTTCATAATCTAATATGGTACATTTATACGATGTAGCTATGATAAACACCAGATATTGATCACAATATACATACAAATCAATTTGACTTTTGACACTAACTACTAGAAATTCTTAAACATTCTAAATATAAAAGAAAAATATATATGCTAAATTATTCGAAAATGGATATATTACATTAATATTTTCAAATATGTATTAGATTATAAACATAAATCTGTAAATTAAAAAATATATATTCTCAAAATTATAATTCATAATCAAATACATATTTAAAATTGTTGATATAACAATAGCTTAAATAAATTTCTAAGAACAAAAATTAAAAAACAAAAAAAACATAAATTTATCAGATAAATATATTAAATTAATTGTAGTATATTACCACTGTGTTTTGAATTATTTCATTTTTGAGAAATTATTAGTTTAAATGCAGTGATTGTCAGAAGCTCAGAAAATTTCCACATTTATCATAATGGCTTATATAATAATTTAAAAATACAGAAGAACATCTAAGAATTACAAAAGTAATCAGGTGGAGATAAAAAGTTAGGAAAGAACAAATTATTTGGGAAGAAATACAAAAACAAAAATAAATAGACCTGCTATCCGTTATAAAAAACTGCAATTAATGTTAAACTGATAAATTGTTTCCTGCAAGTGAAAAATTTATGTCATTGTTCAGATTTTGTTCTCAGAAAATGACCTAAAGAAATAATATTAATTTAATGCTACATTTTTATATAAATTTAATAAAATAGTAATAAAAAACACAATACTATTATCAGTTTAATAATGTAGGTGGACTTAAAAGTAGTTAATTAGAATTTAGCAATTTCTTCATTGGCGTAAATTTTAAACTTATTGAAATAAAATTTGTTGAATATTGATGTGTATAGATGCTACACGTGTAAAAATCTACAAATATTTTTTTCTGATTGAAGATTACCTAATCATTAGATATTGACATAATTTTTCTGATATATTATGCCATGATTTGGAAACTGATTCAGAAACTCTTATAAAAGTCTATGACCTCAGTCTTTTCCGTTATGCTTTTAATTAAAATTACTCCTAACTTATTTTCACTCATCAATTAAAACGGATTCATCTATCAATAGCATTATCATTCATTAAATCATTTTGATAAAAAAATTTTGCGCAGTCTTTCTCTGATAAAAATACATAGTAAATAAAAATATATTTTCCGCAGTAATATGAGAAATGTATACTACTATGCCCCATATTAGCACACACACACATATATATATAAATTTTGAAATTTTATACATAACTATTTTGAAATTCTGAAAATCCGCTTAAATTTAAAAATGGATTTTGAAAGTGGAAATATCTTAGAAATTATTTTACTGTTTAAATAAGTATAATTTTATACAATAAATTTTCTAAACGAAAAGGGAATACTAAGCTTATTTTAGTTGCTCGCAAACACAAAAATTTATGCATGGAAATTATAATGCTATGAATATTAAATATGAGGAGAGCATGCGAAGACAAATACCTCTTGTGCGATCTCCAAGTGACAAAATCCCATGTGGAGTTTTATGGATACTATACATGGTAAAGTTTTCATCAAAAAGAAAAAAATTATTTTGTAAATGTGCATAATCTATCCACTAAAAAATTTATTTAAATGTCCTAAATTTCCCAATAATTTAAAAACTTAAGGCGGGATAGTTCTCCCTAAAAGTCTTCCCGGAAGGTCTGCCCTCTTTCTTCAGCGACATGGAGCAGAAGTATGATTTCTACTTAGGGGTGTTCCATCAAAACCAGAAGTTGCCCCCCCTCTTTCCTCCTTCTACGAGAGATTTGACAACAACAACATTTAAAAACTCTTCCAAAGATTACATTTTATAACATGCAAAATGCACCTTCCAAATTTGCATTATCAGGAAAGCTGCTTAGGCCTTATCAGCCTAGCTTAGGATTTGCCAAAAAAAACATTTTTGTGACCCGCTTCGTTTGAATTCTTACATTCCCTTGAACTTAATCTTTTTATTCTGTATCTTGATGGAGAGGTACTCAATGGATTCCAACATCATTTGAAAAAAAAGCGCAGTCGATTTGAATAGTAAATAAAAAAGAGAACAATGCCTTTATTACGGTATAAAAATATGACAAACTCGTCCGGTTTTTTTTTTTTCAGGTATTAGCTTTAAACATTTTCTAGAAATGCAATTAGGAGAAAATCCATTCCTAAAAACATTTTTAAGTAATTCGAAACATTTTAAATTTGTATAAAGGTAAATTTGTATAAGTGAAAAAAAAAACATCTTTTAGAGCAATTAATAAAGTGCAAAATATTTATCTGATTATTTGAAGCTATACATAATGTTTTTTTTTTAGCTTAAACTGATAGTAGAAAACGAAATCAGGAACATATTTTGTAGAATTAAATTTCGCTATAAAATATTTGACTACATTATATATTATCATAAATTTGAATATGTTTCATTTACAGCCAGGCCTGTGTAACTAACGTTAAATTATTTGTGATGGTATTATAACAATATATAACAATGCTTGCATGCAATTTTTAATTTTGAATACGTAAGTCCTTCTAATTAATCAATTTTCATTTAAATAAGTGAATTTTAAATTAATATTTCATTTAATTAAAATATCAAGGCTGCTCACTCAAGTGCACGCAAAATCGAAATTTTTGAAAAAAAAATCGTGTCCGTATTTCAAGCGCAACTTAATGGAGAACAATCTGCGAATTACTTCCGAAACTCAATTTGTGCATTTATATCGGTAGTCTAATTCCCTTAATTCCCTATCCTCGCATTTATTCTCAAATAAATATTCAATAGTTTGCAACTGGAGAGTCACACCCCTCTCACAGCACAAAATCAACCAGTCAACCTATAAAGAGTGGGACCCGTCCTACCTTCTTTTTGCTTTCGCTTTTTCAATTCCTTCTATTAGCTCATACTCTCCCTATATATGTCTTGTTCAAATTTTCAATCGTTAATAAAATACTATACACTCAAGTTCAAATAATTTTTTTTTGAACTTGTAGTGGATGACATTGGATGTTAATACAGTTTTTTCAAATATTAATTCAGTAATTAAATTTAATTAATTAATTTAGTTTTTTTTAGATTTAAGTTGCATATATCTAATCAATAGATGGCGCCACATAAACTTAAAAAAATGAATGAAAATTATTTATAAAGGACTTTCTGCAATATAGTGAAAAAAATGTAGGAATTGACCTAAAAAATTTTTTTATATTATTTGTTCCATGTGCACTTACCTCAACACCTTACAGAAAATGATCTCCATTTACCATTCAATTAATTAATTTACACTAATTCTGGGAACGTCTTTACAAGGAGTCAATTTTTTTCTTGCGATTGATGCTGATGATAAATTGAAGCATTCTCAGAGGAGGGATGGTCTGCTACGCTCAATTTAGAAGATCGCAATTGCTGAATTACACAAAAATCCGAAGAACTTGTGTTTCACAAAATTTTTAGTGACCATAAATAATATATTTTAAATAAAATAGCTAGACATTTGAAGCCAAATAGATGTAGAACATTAATTATGCATTTTTAAGAAATAAAATTGAAGCAAAGAATCTAAATTAAAAAAAAGTAATAATAATAAATAATAATATCTTCCAGGTAGCAGCTCACAAATCCTGAAAACTTGATAAGTATTTTAGTTATTTAGGGTGAATGAAAACTTCATTATAATACAAAGTTCTTAAAAAATTTTGTAAAGTCTTTCGGGAATTCGTTATTTACTTGGAATATAAATATTTATATTAAATTACTCTATTTATATTACTTAGATATTTAAATATTTATATTAAATAATTATATTAAACGCATGTTAAGATTATAGGAAATTTTACCCATGTTCTCGCACATATTACCATATAACGCGATTGTTGGGATACGTATATATGTGTACGTCCTATTTTTCACTAAAGCACATTCATCAGTTTTGACTATGTGTAGTTAACTTGTTGGATTTCTCACTTTAATTTTTAGCAAATTTTGTGAGGTTCAATTTTTCCCACACTTAAATTCTACTTATTATTTAAAAAAAAAAAAAAGCATTTTTAAGACGCAAAATTTTGAAACTAAGTTTTACACAAATTTCCAAGAAAAAAATCAGTTTATTGCGCACATCAGCGTGTAATAAATGCTAAGGTTTGTAACATAAAATTCACAGATTATATGCAGGAAATTCACAGTTGTACTTACCTCAAAAATTCACTCTTTCTCCATCATTAAAAATATTGTAAAATTGTGTAAATTAAGAATATAAAAAAGTTTATATTTGTAACATGCGATATTTTTGCTTTTTAATTTGCATTCCAACACAGAATGAGACGATATTTCATTATATTTTTCTAAGAAATAAAATGTTAAAAGATTTTTAATGACATTAGAAGGAAACAATTGGCGGAAAACATAAACGCATGTTTCTAGTATTCCTAGCAATAATTTTAATAAATAATAATAATAGTAATTCAAGTCGATCAATAAAATTTCCTTAAAGTAATAATACTGCAGGATTTGATAGCGGGAAAAACGTCCCATTCCTCATTTTTTTAAATTTCTTTCACTATCTACCACCAAGAAATGTACATTCAATGAAGGAAAGTATCAATTCTAATGTTTCTAAAAATAATCTGTGGGTTATAGACAGGGAATTTTAATGTCATATTTATTTAAGAAATTCAGTCCATCACTATTTCATTAAAAATATATCATAATATTGAATGATTTATAAAAATGAAACTAATGATAATATAATGAAATAATATATTTTGCAAATAATGAAAATATATTTTTTTTTTCCTTTTCTCTTTATGTTCTTCACAAAAAGAAAATGTACTTATTCATATTTTTCCTCAAAAAATTTAGAATAATGAAAGATTCTTAATAGCAGAAAAAGAAAAAAATTGGCTGGAAGCCAAAAGCACATGTTTTCTTCTTATTAATAATAATGATAATAAGTACCATTGAGGGTAACTCAAGTCGAGTATTAAAATTGGTGTAATGCAATAACTGTGCACGATTTGAAGGTGAGAAAAATGTTTGTCCCCACTCACATTGCTCCCTGCAGAAAGCGCCCGCCAATGAAAACGGATGATGTCAGAAATGTTACTATGGCAACAGAATCAAGCAAGAGATACGGAGAAACAACTTGCCTTATTTCTGACACAAGCTTCAAAGAGTCAACAAGATCTACGGTAAGCTCTTTTTTCTGATTATTTAAAGAAATAATATTTTAAGAATAAATGAGTTAATTATAACATAGAAATATTTAAATGTATACATACTCTATGTATATATTATTTTATATTTAATTTTAACAATACTTTTTTTAAAAAAAAAATTTCAGGCTTTATTTATTTTTTTTAAATATTTTTTGTTGTTTAATCCTCTGTAAAATATTTTTCCCTTTTTTTTGTAAAACTAGTAATTTGAATGTAAAAATTATCTAAAAAAATTAATCATCAAAAAAAAAGTTGTTATTCTTTTTAGAACATTTTATAAAAGAAATCTAAACAAATATCACTGTGAAAAATTTTCAGTAAAAGTTATATGGACTTAAAGTAATCAATATTTTCATATTTATCTGTATTATAAATGTATAATGATAATGAGTTATTTTTTTCTTTATGATGTTTTCGGGGTTTGCATTTTAATTTTCAACATTAGAACTATAATTGATTTTTCTTCTATCCCTAAATTTAAGTAACAAATAATTTTTGTTAAATAAATTTAAATATGTTTCTCATAACAAAATTTTGAGTTTAAAACGTTTATAAGAATTTTAAAGTGCTTTTTTATGTGCATATTTAATACCTTCTTTATATTTCTTAAAAGATTTTTATGTACTCATTTTAAATTTGTTTATGAAAACTAATAAAAAAACTTTAATGAAAATATAAAATTTGAAATCAATTTAATGAAAGTTGTTAGTCATTCATTATAATATATAATAACCTATACAATTATTAAGAATCCACTTTCGTCAGGCGATTATTTTAAATTATCATTATTAGTTATTTAATTGTTATATTTTGTGAAATTTTTTTTTATGTTGCTATTTTTGCAAACTAATATAAAGTTAGTTATTAATATCATTACAAAAACACAATAATATTTTTATTTGCGGAATAACTTTAAATATAAATTACGCGTTGCAATTATTTCATGTTTAATTCTCATATTCATAACAACAAGTCTTACATGTATTTCAAGTTATTTTGTTGCTGTTTCTCTAAAAATCATATTTGTGTTAATTATCTTATCTAAATATTTTTCAAGCATACTGAGAGAAATAAATAGCATGGAAAATCTATATATACATTTATGGAAAAAAAAAAAATTATATACATTATGGAAAAGAATTATTCCCACCAATTTAGGATAAAAATGCTCAGTTTTTTAGATCTTATCATTTTTGCTAGGAAAGAGATTTGTAGAAATAAGTTCAAATGCTTGCATTTTTTATATAAAAATGTTGTTAAAAATTCAAAAAAAAAAAAAAAAAAAAAAAATGTATACAAAATGCATTTGTGGGATAAAGATGACGTTAAAAAAAAAGTGATAAAATTAATATATAGAAAAATAAAGGATTTTATTTCTAATTTATAACAACAAATACTTTATAATTAATTTTACATTAAAGAAGACATTCAGATGCCTTTAGTGATATTTTTAAACCAGAGAGGTTTCCGTAACATACATAAAAAAATTCTTTTTGTAATTGTCTATTTTAATATTTGATCATTTTTAATTAAAATAAAAATAAAATTATAGTATGTCAATTAATTTACAACCAATATTATTTTTTAAGCATTTTAATTTATTGCGCATATTTATTTCATGCTTATAAATTAAATAGTTGATTATGAGAGGAGAATCCATACTGCGATATCATTGAAATTGCAATACAGTGTTTCATTATTAGTTAATATAAAAACAAACTACTAATTCAATGTCTTTGCATAAATTCAATCTCTTTTTATAAAGCAAGTTGCATGTATATATTTTAAATTTATATGATAACTTGCTGTGATAGTTCTTAACTCTCTGATTTAGTAAAACTTATAATGAAATAATGAGAAGATTTTAACTAGTCAACTGCAAACTGAGAAAACATTGATCACACCTGAACTTTGCTACCATAATCGAATTAAGCCAAATTAAAGATTCATCCGTGGATTGCTATCTAATTTATCTTTAAACTAAATTTACTATGCTCATCGCGAGGTAGACAAGAACTTTTGGGCACCTCTCTTGTCAGATTTCAAATGATTCCATAGTCTTGAATTTACTTAAGCATTAATTTCTGACTTCTTTTTCTTTCTTTTAATCCTATCTACTAATCTCCTGATCCTTCTAGGCCAGTGAGAATTATTAGAGCTAATAAATTAGCTTTTTTTTAATTTTTTTTCAACTTTTTGAATAACAACACCATGCAACTTCTTTTAATAATTTTAATAAATAAATATATAAATAATAAATAAATAATAATAAAAGGTTAATATTTAAAAGAATTTATGTTTGCAATTTATATTATAGAATGATTTCCTGAAGTTTAAACATTCTTTTCTTAAAACTATTTACGCCCACTCTGCATAGATATATTTTTTATTTTTTTAAAAACTTACTTATTTTTTATGTATTACATATATCGGGACACATAATATTATAAATCTAATAATTATTCATATAATATTATCTTTCTAATATTATAAAAACATGTAATAATAATTTTAAGAAATAAAGCAACATAGAGTTGTTATTAAGAGTTGCAAAGCAATGAAAGAAAATATTATTTTGATATTTTTTATTTCTAATGTTTTAGATTTGATAATTTAATATTTTAAAATTTTCTTAGAAGTATAAATTGAACAAAATTAATAAATCATATATTACATTTAAATACATTAATTTTTAATTTTTTTTTCTTTTATCTATGAAAAATATTAAAGATTATTTTTGAAAAAAATATTATGCTGGAAATTGAAAAGGAAATATTTTCAAGCCATTTGAAATTGCATTGAAACCTGGAACGTTTTTCATTGAATATTTTTTTTTTAAATATCTTTGTTATAATGAAGTGTTCTTAATATTTTAAAAACTAAATTTCACTACTAAGTTAAACTACTAAGTTTCCTTCTAGGTTGTAGATAAAATTAAAAAATCTGAAATAAAAAAAAAGTGCATTTATTTACGAATATATCTCACCAATCTTCTTTAATTTGATTACAAAGATTTTCTTTATATAATTTTTTTTTTCCAAAACACTTATAATCATTTGATATCCATTAAAAATTGCATTTCATCCCCCTGCATTTTTAACCTTTATATTTTCTATAAAAATCTTCGAAATTATCTTTTTTTTTAAAAATTTCCATTTACTTTTTCTTCCACAAACACAAATAATTAAAATTTTCCGCTTATTTTAAATGTAACGTGCATCCAGTTTAAATGTCTTCTTAATATATTTACGTTTATGCACACATTTTTTTTCTTATATTGAGAATAATCACAGTGATTATTTTTTTTTTTTCCCTCAAAATCCCTGAAGTTATTGGAATCATTTCTTTATTTTAAATTCATAACTATGCGCAGGTTTTTATCTATGCATATATTTAATTATGCTTTTCTCTACGAATATATTGTTTGTATACCACATGAGTTTTATATCTTATACCTGAACTTAGTTAAATTTTTCTTATTCATATAATCTATTTTTAAGGCATTTAACATACACATTTTAAGGTAAATTTTCAAATATGTAACATTTTGTGTTTTTTCTAACACTTTTGAAAAATATAGAACAATTATTTCTGTATTTTTTGCATTTATTACTAACCTGAAATTTTTTTTATTTATAAATATTTCATTGTATGTTTTTTTTTTCCCTTACATCAAACTATAGCGATATCCGCTATAAGTAAATTTTATTGATAAGTCTTCATTAAATAATTTAACATTGCTAAATACGAATGCTCATTTTTAATACTACTTCTATTTTGTAGGCTTAAACATAGACTTAAACATATTTTAAACATTATAGGTTAAACATACGTATAGTATTTTTTAACTGGAAGCATTTGAATATAAAATATATGTATAATTTATTTTTATGTCTTACTTCATCTTTCAAATTACATTTCAAATTGTTTTAAATGCAATGCTTGTGTTCGGACATTTATTCATCTATTTCCAGTTAAAAAATTTGTCTAATGTTTTATAGTAAATACATTTTAGTACTGTAAAATTAGCTCCATAAATTTATTAACAAATTTCACAAAATTTCTTTTTGTATAAATTTTTTTTTTTTTTTAAATAATAGAAAATTTTCGTTAATAAAGGCTTCATTTGGTCTGCTGTAACAAGTTATGTATTTTTTTTACGATTTAAAATAACTAAATTTTATTTCGTTATTTTTTTTTATTTAAACTGAAAATCTGCATACTAAAGTGCTTCATTTCATCTGCATTGGTTTGAAGAAATTATCAAAAACATATAGTATTGAAATTAATGAATTAGTATTGAAATTAAAGACTCGGCTTAGATACCGAAAGAAATATAAGTAACTATGGAATATTACAAATAAGGCATAAAATAAATTAGAAGGTTAAAATGAAAGAAAGTGTATGAAGTCAACTAAATGAAATAAATGTATGTATTTAAAAAAAAAAATAATTTAAACACAACTAAATGAAATAAATGGCATATATTTAAAAAAAAAAATAAAATAATTTAACACTTAAACATAAGAAGCTCTTTTGCTTTATTCAACTAAACATTGTTATTTATAAAGGAAAAAATAAACCTATGTATATTTATCATCATTAAAGGCATTTAGAAAGATTACATCTTAAAAATTTCGACAATAAAAGGATTTTATTAAATATAGAAGTTTTGAACGGTTTTTAAATCATTTTATATATTCTTTATTCAATAAAAAATGTTGTCATGTTTATAAACTTTTCATCATTTAATTTCTTAATTTAGAATTCAAGAAGAAATTATGTTCTATCTCACATGTTTGAAGTATAGAAATTTTCATATGTTTTACAATTAAACGCAAATGTATTTATACAGAATTTGGAAAGTATTACATCTTAATTTTATCTTGTAGATTTTCAAACACTCATGACTTATTTCTATGAGTAACATAGGAACAGTATTTTTTAATAGTGTAATATTAACTGCAATTGAAAACTTGATATATAATATTAAAATTTAAAAGTACATCTGATTATGAAAATTGCTGCAGGTATAAAAACAAAAAAAAGAGGAATCAAAATTTAAATAATTAAAAAATGTTTCTGCTTTTTAAATAGAAAAATATTCCAATATCGACTTTAATGACTTTTATTATGATGTTCTTATACATCAGTAAATTGAAATTCAATTTAAAAATAACAGAATTAATTAAAATATTCAATAATTATATGACCAGCAATAAAATTAAATCATTTTGTTAAAAATAATTTTTACTTTATTATAAAAGCTTCAATGCAGAATTTTAAATTATATTTGCAAAAGAAAATATTTTTATGTATAAAGAAAAATAAGCATATTTATGTCTTTAATTTCTTGACAATGGCTTAAATTTTTTTTTTCACTGAATCCATTGTCATTATTTTATTGTTTGAGAGCACATTCAAAAATTTTAAATTGAATACAATTTTGGAACATTTTAAATTATCTGTTAATTTTAAAATCTTTGTCATTGCATAAAATGAACTGCTTCAGTTATTATACAATGAAAAACTATTTGAATACAGAATAAATCAAATTATATTTTCAGGAAAACACAAAAAATGTACACAATCTTTGTCATTGCAAAAACAATAGTATTTGATTTAGGAAAAAAATAAGATTTAAGATTCTAAGGGTAAAGTAATCTTCTGCTTCATTTTTTTCATATTTTTATTTATTTGAATGTAATCTACAATTGTTTCAATAATTAATGATATATCGATTATCTTTAGAAATCTCATCTAGTGTTGTGTCGCCATGATCAATTGAAAAATATATACAAATTTGCTTTTTTTTTTTTAAAAAAAAAATAATTCAAATATGTTTTGTAAGGATAATTTACATATATATTTGAAGTGAAAAAAAGTAATTGTATTGTGTAGTGTGTATTGTATACTTGAAGTAATTTACCTCAAGTAAATTGTATTAATCTTATTTTTTTTTTTGTCTAATATCATACATAATCAAAGAAGTGGAATGACTCCTAACGGATTATCTGTTATTTGTTATGTACAAATAGTTAATGTTGTTATATAATATAATGATAAAAATTTAATGGAGGTTACAGTCATTACTTATTTTCTAGATTTCTTTAATTTTTCTGTTATTGTAGTGAAGTAATCTAATCTAACTTATTTTGAGGACATAGTGGTAAAATTATTGTAACTAGAGCTAATAGATTTTTCAGTGCTTGAAAATCAGATCACTGCTAACCGTATAAACAACTTTTAAAAATTTCCTATCATGTCATCATTCCATTGAAAAATGAACACAGGATTAAGCTGACGAATTAATTGAGGCTCGCAGAATTAGCATGAAATGTGATCTAGGTATTACTGGCTTTTGAGTTAAATATTTGAGCAACTAGTTGAAAAACAGTAATTCTATTGAAGCTATTATAAATGATACATTAATCAAAATTTTTCAGATTTTTTGTTTCTTCTAAATTAAAGAAGCATACCATTCTTATTTTCAGTAATCGGCTGTTTTAGTGCTGTATTAATATTGCTGGTCCTTTTACGAGTTACGATCTGGATTTTCTCTGCTATATGGAATTTTTAAATGAAGAATTATTTGATACAGACCATAACAATGAGTAAGTATTTTTTAATTCGTAATAATATTTTTAATTAATGGTTAGCCAATTATAATTTTTGATTTTATGGACCACAACTTTTTAGCATGTAAATGACACTTTTATTAAAATATGATTCTTATTTCAAGTTCATACTAATATATTCTATACTGCAAAGTTGTGATTTTATTTGAAGACTCTGAAATGTTGAATATGTATTCAACTGCTTCTATTTTGATATTTAGTATTTATTTAATTTATTTTCATTTAAAATTACTTTTAGAAAAATTAGCCAGTGGAAATCGAAACGTAAGATGTGATGCAAAATCAAAATTTCCTTTTACTATATAGAGAGAAGGGCGTAATAAATCCATTCATATAGAGTTATCACATTTGGCTGCAGTAGATGGGAAGTTATAAATATTTTTCTGTCAAAGTAATGGTATTTGAAAAAAATACACAAATTTTTATTTAATTTTTTAAAGACTACATTTAAGTTAAATCCTGGATAATTTATTTGTGGCACTATTCAGCTTATAATTTTGATACTGGTCACAATTAGATTATTCGTTAAAAATATAACGATCTGGTAATAGTTTAGTTGTGCTAATAGTGAATCAGCAGATATTTGAGATTAAGTGTAGTATTCATTCTTAAAATCCATCATTAGAAGAATTCTCGTGCAAGGTGAAAAGTATGTTTGTATAGAAAGGCCAATGCCATTGTGACTTGATAGTACAAATTGAGGCATCAGATCATACGAGAATTTTTTATGACCAGAAAAAAGTTTCCGAATTATTTGCGAGTAGTATCCACTAAATTTGAAAAAAAAAAAATATTGAAATCTGGTTTGGGAGAATGATCTTAATAATAGTTTATTACATCTTATTAGTTTCAGATTTTGTTGGTATATTTAGGATGATAAAATTTGTCTAATATTTTGTAGTAAATAATTTTTGTATTGTAACATTCTTTCTATAATTTCATTAACAGCTTTAACAAATTTTTAGAAATTTATTCTTGTTTAGTTTTTTGTTTAAATAATAAAAACTTTTCGTCACTGAAGTTCTTTATTTGGTCTGCTATACCAAGTTACGTAGTTATTTTCGATGTACAAGAATTTAATTTTAGTTCGTTTTTTTTTCTTCTTAAATTGAACATGTTTATTGTTAAATTCAGTTGAGGTAATATAAAAGCTTATCTTAATTAGTTTTTAAACAATTATCAGGAAGTGTTTTATTGAATTAATTAAATAAATCTGACCCTAAAAATAAATTAGGCTTATTTTCACTGATTTATCTTCATTATTTTTAAAACATTTTGTATACTTTTAGGATGTTCAATATTTAAGAGTTACTTAGAGCAGTACATTACTTTATAGCAGCAAAATTTATCGATAATATAAGATATTATAGAAATAATTTGTATAAATTAATTTCTAAATCATTTAAAAGTTTAAAATTAAAACAACATAATTCATGTTATAGTTATTCTCTTGGTGATTCTGGTATATTTTGCAGAGTTGCGTTATTTTTAATCTTTTCATTTATTGCTAGTTAACTTATTCTAAATAATAAAGAGGTAATTTTCTTCAATGAATACAAAAGAATTATATTCCATGTTAATTAGGCTTTATTTTAATTCTCCTTTGAATATTAATCAAGTATCAAAATACTAATATTTGTTTTATTTCTCTACAATACAAAAAATAATCAAATTAAAGTTAAATCACTATAAAAACTGAAAACATTTTTTAATCACATTAAGTTATTCATTACAGCAAAATGATTGAAAATATATGTCCCATTTTTCGGATATTATAGATATTCCATAGTTTCATAAAAATTCACCTATGAAAATTATAAGAGAAATTATGGTCATTATAATATGCAATATTCCTACAATTGATCATTTCTAATTACTAAATCCTCAGTAAGATATTCAACCTTGGCAATCTTATGTAATCAAATTATTGTAAATCGTTTTTATTCCAATAAAATTGGCATATTTATAACGAGCGAATTTCGTCTTAAAATTGCACATTCATTTAATAAAAATCTAATTAGATTTTGTTCATAATTTTTGTCTAAAATAAAAGAGCACTTCTTGAAAAGAAAATAATATGATAAGAAAAAAAAAAAAAGATATTTTAGTTTTATATTTTAAATATTTATTATATTTTTAGTTTATATTAAATTATTTAGTTTTTTATTTAAATATTTATTATATTTTAGTTTTAGTATTTTAATAGAAATACATTGCTTTAAAAATTATTTTTTTCAGCAAATGAATCTGTATTAAAAATCATTCTAATATACTAGACAAATTACAATTATTATTACATTATTAACAAAGGTTGTGCATATCAAATACATAAATATTTCGAGGGATAATGTTTTTCATAACAACCAAAAAGGTTTCTACTTCGACGTTTTGAAAGATTGTACTACTTAATTGATGTTTTTTTAAAAAGTAGCATAGGCATTTAGGAAAAATTCACAATTTTTCTATAAACATATATATAAAACAGAACAATAAAATTGAAAAATTACCAAAATTATATTCAAATTAAAGCCTCAGTCTAGTTACTGAAAGAAAAATAAATAACTACGCGATAATACGAATAATGTGCAGAAAATAAATTTAATGGTTAAAATGAATGAAAGCGAAGCAAGTCAACTAAATGAAATAAAAAGTAAATATTTAAAATGAAAATAATTAAACGTTTGCAAATAAGTAGGTCGTTTTGCGTTATTCAAATAGTGTAGCATCGTTATTTATAAAGGAAAATAAACTTATGAATATTTACCTTCATTAGGACACGTTTGTATTGCCTCTTTTTTTCTCTTGTCTAAAAAACAATAAAATGGTTTTATTAAATATAGTTCTTTTAAATGTTTTAAAATAATTTTCTATATACTTTATTCAATAAAAAAAAGCTGTCATATTTATAAAATTTTGTGCATTCCTTAATTTAGATTTCAAGAAGAAGTCTTCAATTATGAAAAATGTAAGTATAGAAATTTTCATAAATTTTACAATTACGCAAATGTATTACTGAGTTTTAATGTATTACATCTTAATTTAAAAAACTGATGACTCGTTTCGAGTGAAATAGTAATAGTAAGTTTTAATAGTGTAATATTAATTGTAATTGATATTTTATAAAATTAAAAGTACATTTCATTAAGATAATTGCTGCAGATGTAAACTATCAAAATTAAAATAGTTCTGCTAAATAATAAAAAAAAAAAAAAAAACACCTTTAAGGATTTTAAGTACACAATCTTTATCATCGTTTAATTATTTTTTAGAGATAAGCTCATTTATAGATATTGTTACATTTTCTATAGAAAAGGTTAATATATAAATTGGATTTAAGGGGAAGCAATACCAATCAGTCTGACTTTGCGTAAGTGCGCTTCATTATAAGTGAGTATGAAGACTATTAAAGATCTCATCAACAGACCCTCATTAATAGGCCGACATTTATAAATGGCACATCACAGACAAACCCTGGCTTAAACATAACACATATATATACATATGTTTGTAGCAGATATTTCAAAGGCACGCGAAAAATTAGAAGATAAATGCTGTATTCTATGATATAGTTAGCGGACAGGTAATCAAGCAAAAATATTGTTTTTCTAGAAACTACATTTAACTTTAAATACTAGCAAAGAAGACTTGATATCTGATATTAAGTAATTCAGGTAAAATTCGATAAATAGTGGTTGAGAGGTAAATTACTGCTTTAGGAAGAAATGATTAAATACAAAATGAGTTAGAAATGACAAAAAAATAATTGAAATATACTAGACTAAAATTTAATTGAAAAGTATTAAAATACTTCAAATTACTTTTTTAAATGCAAGAAATAATTTTCTCTATCTATTCTCGATATAATATGTCGAAATAAGAAAGTAAAAAATGTATAAGGAAGTAAGTAAGGATAGTAAACTACTTATTACGATGTTCTTATATATAAGTAAATTGAAATACAATTTATAAATGGCAGAGTAAATTAAAATACCGAGAAATAAATGATCCATAATAATATTAAATAATTTTGTTAATTATAATAATGTTCTAGTTATTATAAAATATGTAAAAATTCAATAATTTATTATCCGTATATATTTTTATATTAAGTTTTATAATTTTATTTGCTAGAGACAATTTTTTTTTTTGTATAAAACAAAGTATTCATGCCTCTAATTTCTTGATGACAGCCTAAATTTTTGTTTCACTGAAACCATTATCATTATTTTATTGTTTGTTGTTGTATAGCCTAAAATCATGGCAGCATTCATATTAATTAATTTTAGTTTAAATAAAAACCTGGAACTTTTTTTTTATTATCTGCACTATTATGCTTATTTTAAAATCATCTTATTTAGTTAGCATTTGCTTAATGTTTACAATAATAAACTGCTTCAGTTATTAAACAGTAATTGTGTGAATTTAAACAAACTTGGTTGAATCCAAACGGATTATATTTTAATTGTTATGTAGAAGAAGTTAATATTGTTATATAACACAAGGATAAAAATTTAATAGAAGTTACATTCATTATTTACTTCTTCTAGATTTCTTTAATTTATTATTATATCGAAGTGCTTTAATCTAACTTATTTTGAGGGCCTAGTGATAAAATCATTGTAACTAGAGCTAATAGAGCTTTAAATGCTTGAAAATCAGATCACTGCTAGCCGTGTTTTAAAAATTTCCTATCATGTCATGCATTCCATTGAAAAATGAGCACAGGACTAAGCTGACGAATTAATTGAGGCTGGCAGAATTAGCATGAAACGTGGTCTACGTATTATTGGTTTCTGAGTTAAATATTTGAGCAACTAGTTGAAGAACAGTAATTCTATTGAAGCTAGTATAAATGATACATTAATCAAAATTTTTCAGATTTTTTTGTTTCTTCTAAATTAAAGAAGCATACCATTCTTATTTTCAGTTTTTCACGTTTTTTGCTTGGCTTACCTCCTCATATTTGTTTTACGGACCATAGTGTTTACTTTCTTCATTACTTGGAATTTGTTAAATGAAGGATTATTTGTTACAGAACATAATGAAGAGTGAGTGTTTTTTTTTTTTAATTCGTAATAATATTATTTTATTAATGATTAGCCAATTATAATTTTTGATTCTAAGGGCCACAAATTTTTAGCATGTAAATGATATGATACACTTTTATTAAAATATGATTCGTTTTTCAAGTTCATACTAATATATTCTATACTGCAAAGTTGGGATTTTATTTGAAGACTCTGAAATGCTGAATATGTATTCATCTTATTTTATTTTAATATTCAGTATTTAGTATATTTTCGTTTAAAAGGCCTTTTAGAAAAATTAGCTAGCTCAGGTCCAAACTTAAAATGTAATGCCAAATCAAAATTTTCTGTCATTATGTAGAGAGAAGGGCGTAATAAATCTATTCACATAAAGTTATCACATTTGGCTAGAGTAGATGGAAGTTACAAATATCTTTCTGTCAAAGTAATGGTATTTGAAAAAAATACACCAAATTTTTATTTAATTCTTTTAAAGACTACATTTAAGTTAAATCCTAGATAATTTATACTATTCAGCCTATATTTTTGATAGTAGTCACAAATTAGTCAGTTGAATAGTAATATGCTTAGGACAGCTTGATTAGAAATTTGACCCGTAAATGGAGATTATTCATTAAAAATATAACGATCTGGTAATAGTTTAGTGGTCCTCATAGTGAATCAGCAGATATTTGAGATTTAGTTTAGTATTCATTCTTAAAATCCATAATTAGCAGAAATCTCATGCAAGGTAAAAAGTATGTTTCCGTAGAAAGGTCAATGCCATTGTAATTTGATATAACAAATTGAGACATCAGATCATACGTGACTTTTTATGACAAGAAAAAGGTTCCGTATTATTTGCTGGTATTGTCCACATCATTTTCGAAAGAAAAATATCAAGATGTGGTCTGGGAGAATGATCTTAGTAGTATTTTATTATATCTTAGTAGTTTCTGATTTTATTTATATATTTAGAAATATAAAATTTGTCTAATATTTTGCAGTAAATAAATTTTTGTACTGTAACATTCTTTCAATAATTTCATTCACTGGCTTAGCAAATTTTTAGAATTTATTCTTGTTGAGGTTTATTTAAATAATAATACAAAAAAAATTCGTTACTGAAGTTCTTCAATTGGTCTGCTGTACCAAGTTATGTTCTTATTTAAGATTTAAAATAACTGAATTTTGTTTTAGTTCGTTATTTTCTTCTTCAATAGAAAATCTTTATTGTTGAATTCATTTGAGATAATTTAAAGCTTATCTTAATTAATTTTTTTAAACAATTATCAGAAAGTTTTTGTTTTGTTCAATTAATTAAATAAATCTGATTCTAAAAATAAATCATTCTTGTATTCACTTATCTTATATATTTGTTTATTTTTAAAACATTTTGTTTACTTTTAGAATATTCAATATTTAAGAGTTACTTACAGCAATACATTATTTTGTAGCAGCCAAATTTATCGATAATATATGACATTATAGAAATAATTTGTATAAAATAATTTCTAAATCATTGAAATGTTTAAAATTAAAACTATCTAGTTCATATTGTAGTTATTCTCTTGGTGATTATGTTATGTTTTGCATAGTTGCTTTATTTTGAATATATTCATTTATTGCTACGTTAACATTTTCAAAATAATAACGAGATAATTTTCAACAATTAATACCAAAGATTTATATTCCATGTTAATTAGGCTTTATTTTATTTCTGCTTTGGATATAAACCATACATTTTGTGAAATAAAATATTTGTTTTATTTCTCTACAATACAAAAATAACTAAATTAAAGTTAAGTCATTTTAAAAATTGAAACATTTTTAACTTAAATACTAAGCAATAAATTATTCATTTTAACAAAATGACTGAAAACAGATGTCCTATTTTTTGGCAGTTATTATAGGTATTTAATAGATTCATAAAAGAATTCACCTACGAAAAATTGTAATAGAAAATATGGTCATTAAATCATGCAATAAACCTACAATTATTAATTTGTAAGTACTAAATCCTCAGTAAGCTATTCGCCTTGATAATATTATGTAAACAAGTTACTGTAAATCATTTTTATTCTAATAAAATTGGCATATTTATAATGTTCTGATTTCACATTAAAATTTCAATTTATTTAGTCAAATAAATTAATTAGATTTTGTTCGTAATGTTTGTCTAAAATTAAAGAGCACTTCTTGAAATTGAAATATATAATACATATATAATAAGTAAATATGGGATGTTTTAGTTTTAGTATTTTAAAATATAGGAATACAATGCTTTAAAAATTATTTTTCAGCAATTGAATCTGTATGAAAAATATTCTAATTAACTAGCTAAATTACAATCATTATTACTTTATTAACAGAATTTAGTGCATATCAAATACATAAATATTTCGAGGGACAATCATTTTTCCATAACAACCAAAAAGGTTTCTTCTTCGATGTTTTGAAGGATTGTATCCACTACTAAATAGATGTGTTTTGAAAAGCAACATAGGCAGCTCATTTTTGCTTTATTCAAATAGAGCAGCTTCATTATTTATAAATGAAAATATACTTATGAATATTTAACATCATTAAAGGCACTTTGTATTGCCTTTTTAGAAAATATTATAAAAGGATAAAGGGTTTTATTAAATATCATAATTCTTTAAAATTTTTAAAAATAATTTTCATTTCTATATGTAATAAAAAATGCTTCATGTTTATAAACTTTTGTGCTTTTCTTAATTTAGATTTGGAGAAGAAATCATGTCGTACATCCAGTGTAAGTATAGAAATTTTCGTAAATTTTTCAATTACTCAAACGTAATACTGAATTTTTAAAATAAAATATCTTAATTTTCTTGTACCTTTTAAAAATACATATATGACTTATTTCGAATGAAATAGTAATAGTAGTTTTTAATAGTGTAATATTAATTGTAATTGAAAATCTGTAAAATTAAAAGTACTTTGGATTATGATAAATGCTACATATGTAAACAAATCGAAATTAAAATAATTCTGTGGTATAAAAATAATATTCCAATATCAAAAAATACACACAAAGGTTTTAATATTCTAAGGGTAAAATAATCTTCTGCTTCGATTTTTTCCATAATTTCATTTATTTGAATATAATCTATAATTATTTCAATAATTGATATATCGATTATTTTTGGAAATCTCGTATAGTGTTGTGTCAGTATAGCTGTGATCAAATGAAAATAGATACACGAAGATGCCTCTTTTAGTTTAAAAAAATCAATTCAAATTTTTTTGTAAGGATAATTTACACATATATTTGAAGTAAAAGAATTTCAAAATTTTCCTCAAATGGTATTATTCTTATTTTTTTTTTGTTTAATATCATACATAATGATAGAATGACTCTTAACGGATTATATGTTATTTGTTATGTAGAAGCAGTTAATGTTGTTATACACGCAAGAGACAAAACATTGTGACCACCTGTCAATAACGAGTGGCCACGAGTTAGCCCACACAGCTTCTTTATAGTTAAATATAAATAATGTTTGGGCACATTGAATTTCTAAAACTCTTTTTATTCTGAATGCAGATAAGGATTTTTATTTGTAAACATATCTTACATAAGGATTTTATTTGACATTTTTATCTTTGGAATTGATTTTCGATCTTGAATCCAAGTCACGTTCAGAAATTCTCTCATAAAATTAGCACAATACTAATAATAATAATAATAATAAAAAAAAAAAAAAAAAAAAAAAAAAAAACCTTGGGAGGAAAAAAAAAAATATGTCAAAAAATAAAGGGGAAAACGTATTAGTAAGTACAAGAAGAAAAGTTTCTCTGTGTTCTTTCTTTCCAGAAAGATTACGGATCATGTTAAAAGATGATATATTGTTGATCTTTATTGGTATTAAATTATCTAATTTCGTTATTTGTAAGACGAGACAGCTTCTTAAATTATCGCCGATTTATACATTGAAGGTATTTATATCAAAGTATATTTTTGTCATCGGATTTGAACCATTCATTAATGTAATATAGACTCAAGAGCCTAAACAATATGACCACCTGTCAATAACGAGTTGGCCCACCACCACACAGCTTCAACCCGCCTTGGCATGAATGCCACAAGTCCTTTTAGATGGCCGGAGACAGATTGTACCAGATGTTTAAGCAACGGTCACGCAAATCCGAGATATTGCGAATTGGTGGTCTTTGAACTCTCAGCTACCGTCCCAAGACATCCCAAATGTGTTTATCGGATTGAGATCCGGGAATTAGGCGGCCAGGACATTAACTGGAATTCAGCATCATGTTACTGGAACCACTCCAACACAATTTTAGCCTTGTGACAAGGGGCGTTGTCCTGTTGGAACATTCCATTTCCAACTGGAAAAGCAGAGGCCATGTAAGGGTGCAACTGGTCCGCAATGATGTTCAGATACCATGTAGCATTCATGGTCTGCTCTACCACTACCACGGGTCCTAGAGACGCCCAAGAGAACGTCCCCCAAAGCATAATACCGCCACCACCGGCCTGTGAATGACCTACTGTACATTGAGGGAGCAAATGTTCACCTGGAAGACGGCGTCTCCTGACACGGCCATCAGCGAGATGAATGACAAACCGTGATTCATCTGACCAGGCAACTCTCTCCTCTCTCCAACTTCTTTGATCCATGGACCAGTCACGATGTTCCCGGGCCCAGTGCAGGCGCATTTGGCGATGACGCTTGGCCAGCAAAGGCACACGAGTGGGACGTTTTCTGCGTAGCCCCATATCCAAGAGTGTCCGCTGAACAGTGCTCCGATACTGTTCTACTTGGCCCTGCATTGTATTGGGCTGTCAGCTGAGCCACTGTCTGGCTCCGGTTTTGCTTCGCCATGCGAGACAGTCTCCAACGACCTTTTTCTTTGATAGCGTGTGGACGTCCAACACCATGTCGTCTACTACTGGTTTCATCGTCATTCATCCACTTTGCATAAGTACTAACAACTGTAGAACGCGAACAACCCACGAGTCGTGCAGTTTCGGAAATACTTGTTCCGAGCCATTAAAATCTGCCCTCTATCAAAGTCGCTTAGATCCGAAGCCTTTCCCCTCACACACAGAAGTAAGTGAAAGAATGATTCTTCAGACTCTTCAGCAGCAGTTAAATACCACTTCCATTTGATCACGTGCCTTCCACGTCATCCAGGCGAGTTCATTGCAGAAATGTAGGGGTGGTCATAATGTTTTGGCTCTTGAGTGTATAACATAAGGATAGAAATTTAATGCACGTTACACTAATTCCATATTTTTCTGTTATTATACCGAAATACTCTAATCTAATAGCTTTCAATGCTTGAAAATCAGATCACTGCGAGACATACCAACTTTTTTTTTTTAAATTTTCTATCTTGTGATGAATTCAATTAAAAAAAATCACGGGATTAAGCTTCCAGATTATTTAATAATCACAGTACTAGCATAAATAGCGATCTAGGTATTACTGGTTTTGAGTTAAATATTTGAACTACTAATTGAACAAATACTAATATATTGATACTATTATAGATGGTACATTAATTAAACTTTGTGGATATCTTTTTTCTTCTAAATTAAAGAAGCATACCATTTTTATTTTCAGTTATTAAGATTTTCAGCTTACGCTATTCTCTCCTATTGGTTTTAAGAGTTTTACGACAAATTTTGGCCCTTGTATGGGATTTGGAAATTTAAGAATTATTTGATACGCAACTTAATGGTGAGTAAATATTTTTTTAAATCAGGATGATATTTTTGTTATTAATGATTGGCCAATTATAATTTTTGATTCAATGAACCACACATTTTTAACATGTAAATGATATGTTAAACATTTATTAAAATAAAAATCATTTTTCAATTTCATACCAATATATTCTAAACTACAAATTTGTGATTTTATTGGAAGACTATGACTGAATATATATTCCTCTGCTATTATTTTAATAATTAGTATTAATTAAATTTTTATTTAAAAGGAATTTTAGAAATTTAGCCAGCTGAGGTCCAAATGACACATGTGATGCCAAATCAAAATTTTCTGTCACTATGTAAGAGGAAGGGCATAATAAATCTATTCGCAAAAAATATCCTATTAGGCTAGAAAAATGGGATTTTACGAATATCTTCCTGTCAAAGTACTGGTATTTCAAAAAAATAGTGCAACATTTTAATTAATTCTTTTGAAAACTGCATTTAAGTTGAATTCTAGATTATTTTTTGGAACCCTATTCAGTTCATATTTCTGATGGTGGCCTCAAATCAGTCAGTTGAATAGTTATATCATGTTTCGGACAGACTGATTAGAATTTTGAACCGTAAATGAAGTTTTTCAATTAGGACGATCTAGCAGTTGTTTAATGGTCTTCATAGAGAATCAGCTGTTATTTGGATTTAGTGTAGTTCTTAAATTCTATCATTAGCAGAATTCTTGTGCAAGGTAGAAAGTTTGCTTCCTGAAAAATCCCAATGTCTTTGTGACTCGATATTACGAATTAAGGCCTCAGATCATACGAGACTTTTTATAACCAGAAAACGTTCCGTATTATTTGCGAGTAGTATTCAAATCACTGATGAAAGAAAAAAATATTGAGGTGTTTTTGGGAGAATGATTTAGTAGTGAAAACTGAAAATGTTAAAAGTGATGAAAATGCTTTATATATATATATATATATATACATATACACACACACACACACACACATATATATATATATTTATGTATGTGTATACACTGAAGTGACAAAAGTCATGGGATAGCAATATGCAAATTTTCAGATGGCAGTAGCATCGCGTAGAACAGGTATAAATGCGCAGTGCTTTCGCAGAGCTTTCATTTCTGTTCAAGTTATTGATGTGAAGAGGTTTTGACGTGATGATGACCGCACGACGGGAATTAACAGACTTTGAACGCGGAATGTTAGTTGGAGCTAGACGCATGGGTCATGCCATTTCGGAAATCGTTAGGGAATTCAACATTCCCAGATCCACTGTGTCAAGAGTGTGCCGAGAGTATGACATTTCAGGCATAACATCCCACCATGGACAGCGCAGTGGTCGACCGCCTGCACTTAACGACCGAGACCGGCGACGTCTGCAAAGAGGCAACAAGCAACAAGCAACACGGCGACAAGCAACACTGCGTCAAATAACCGCAGAAATCAATGTGGGACGTACAAGGGACTTGTCTGTTAGAACTGTGCGGAGAAATTTGGCTTTCTTGGGCTATTCCAGCAGAAGACTGACTCGAGTGCCTTTACTGACAGAACGACATCGCTTGCAGCGATTCTCGTGGGCACGTGAGCATATCGGTTGGTCCCTAGATGAATGGAAAACCGTGGCCTGTTCCGATGAGTCCCGATTTCAGTTGGTAAGAGCTGATGGTAGGGTTCGAGTGTGGCGCAGACCCCACGAAGCCATGGACCCAAACTGTCAGCAAGGCACTGTTCAAGCTGGTGGTGGCTCCGTAATGGTGTGGGCTGTTTTTTCATGGCATGGACTTGGTCCTCTGGTGCGACTGGACCGAACATTGACTGGAAATGCTTATGTTCAGCTACTTGGAGATCACTTGCAGCCATTCATGGACTTCATGTACCCAAACACCGAGGGGATTTTTATGGATGACAATGCGCCATGTCACCGGGCCACAACTGTTCGCGATTGGTTTGAAGAACATTCTGGACAATTCCAACGAATGATCTGGCCACCTAGATCGCTCGATATGAATCCCATCGAGCATTTATGGGACATCATCGAGAGGTCTGTTCGTGCCCAAAATCCTGCACCATCAACGCTTTCACAATTATGGACGTCTATCGAGACAGCATGGCTCAATATTCCTGCAGAAGACTTCCAACGACTTGTTGAGTCCATGCCACGTCGAGTTGCTGCACTTCGCTGGGCGAAAGGAGGGCCGACACGATATTAAGAGGTATCCCATGACTTTTGTCACTTCAGTGTACATATATGCATTTAGATATTTTTATTTATACGTTTATATATATATATATATATATAGATTAGCGTGTATTAAATTAAGATTTATGTATATTATTTGCTTGTGTATTATATTATATTTACAATTTTTCAGAGACGATTGTTAGTATATCATTCAAGTGCATCTCAATAAATCTGAAGTAGCCCTAGGAGAATAGTTTATCCTGAATGTTAATAAAATGATAAACTTGCAGTTTAAACTTTGTTTCTTGTTTCCTTGTAATTATAAAGTGACATATAATAATTTTTCTTAGCTCTGGTAGTATAGCAAATTTAGATGAATTAATTAAGATTTTAAGATTAATTATTCTTCTCACAAAGTACTCGTAAAAATTATGGTGAAATTCACTTTTGTTATTAGTATAAAATAATTCATAATCAACACTATAGTATATTTAAATTTACTATGTTTTGATTTTGAAAGACATAAAATAAAATTGAAAATTTATGTCGGAATCGGAACTGGAGTATTTCTTAAGGTTACCAAATTTAAATTAAAAATTCTATTCCCAACTCTTTAATAAAGATGATTTTTTCCCCATAATTATAGGAAATATCCTCACAAGCAAGTGATAGGGATTGGAAGAGAACTTTTACTTTTGATATATTCGATTATGAAATTTATCTGAGGATTGAAATAATTTTTTCATTATTATAAAGCATTATTCTATTTTTTTTTGAATAATAACAGAATTGCGGCGGCCGACGAAGAGTTAAAGAATAAAATCTTCTATATATTTTTTTTAATTAAAATTAAATGTAAAGGAAAGAATTATATTCTTCACCAACAAATCAAGTGAAGCCGGAATGGCCGAGTGGCTAGCTCTCTGGCGTTCGGTACCATTGGTTTCGGATTCGAATCCCGGAGATGCCATGGATGTTGTAGTGGTTCGGAATCCACTTTAAACCGTAGGTCCTGGTCTAGCATGATCGTAGAGCGTTGCGTAGGTAGTGTTGCTCCGCCTCCGTAACTTATCTTCAAGCTACACGAACCTCCTGGGTAGTGCTAAGTGAATTACGTCTGTGCAGAGGCTTGCCTTAAGGCATCACAAAAAACAACTGTCTAAGTGTTTACCAGCTGCATTAGAACAAAAAAAATAATAATAAATCAAGTGGGTGTTGAAGGATTTTTCCCAACAGAAAGGATATATATTGGATGAACGAAGAAACCAAATCTTATAGAGACTATTCTGTTATTAAGATAAAATAAAATTTAATATGTAGTATTTAATATATAGTAACCAAGTATATATTTACATAGAGTATATTATAGGAACTGTTATATCTATATAATATTATTTTTGTAAGTAGATTTAGAATTTTTGTGAAAAAAAAATTTATTTTTATAGTAATATGAGTTCGGGGAATTCCATTAATTTATTTTACAAAATCTTCCAAATTTTTCTTAGTGAGCATAGTACATAAAATTATGGAAAAGTGCCAGATGACGATAATCGGTATTAAAAAAAAATAAGATTCAGAAGATGTTTGATCGAATCTCTAGTACTGTCTAAATCTATCACATAACTTCAATCTTCATATTTCCTTCAATTAAACATCGATATTGTTTGTAAAATTTGTCTTAATTTTACTAATTATAGCTTGTATTTAATTAGATACAAGCTATAATTAGTAAAATATTAATAATAATATATATAACAATTAAATTATATTGTTATATACATTAATATTATAATATACACTCATGTTCATAAATTAAGGATAATTCAGAATCACACAGAAATTGAACTCTAAAATAAAAATTTCACCTGTAGAATTATCACACACATCTTGAAGAAGAATATGCAAATTACAGGAAACCACCAGATGGCGCGGATAGTACGTCACAATGACGAGAGTGTAAGAGAGGGGTATATAAGGAATGGTGGCAAAGAAGTAAAATTGTTCACAAGCGCTTTAAAAGCCTATCAGTGCAATAACCGCATAGTTATGGCACAAAGGAAGCATTTGGATGATTTTTTACGTGGTAGAATTATCGAACGACTGGAATGTGGGCGTACCCAGCTGGAAGTAACCGAGGAACTTGGAATCGCCCAGAGTGTCGTCTCCAGGCTTTGACAACGATTCCAAGATGATGGTAATGGGAGTAGATGTTACAGCACAAGTCGCCCCCCAGTTACAACGCTGAATGAGGACCGGTATTTAGCTGTTACTGCCAAAAGAAACAGACGGAGCACAGCATCAGACCTGTCTCGTCAGCTCTCTTCAGCTACCGGTAAGACAGTTTCAAGGCAGACCGTGTACAGACGCTTAGGGCACATTGGTCTATATGCTCGTAGGCCAGTCAGATGTGTTCCACTTACCGCAACTCACTGTCGCCTGCGATTAACCTGGAGTAGAGAGCTTGCATTGGGGACACCGCAACAGTGGTCTTGTGTGATGTTTTCGGACGAGTCCAGGTTTAGTTTGCAGTCTGATTCTCGCCGGACTTTCATATGGAGAGCGCCAGGTACCCGTTACCACCAAGAGAACACCATTGAACGACACCGTTACGGTGGTGCAGGATGGCTCGTTTGGGGAGGAATTATTCTTGGTTCCAGAACTGACCTGCATGTTCAGAGTGTAACGATGACAGGCCACATCTATCGGGATGTCATTCTGGAACAACATGTACGTTTGTTTCGGGGCGCCATGGGTGCTGAATTTCTGTTTATGGATGACAACGCCCGTCCTCACCGTGCAAACATTGTAGACGAATGCCTTCAATTGGAGGATATCACCCGTATGGATTGGACAGCATACTCACCGGACTTGAATCCAATAGAGCATGTGTGGGATATGCTTGGCCGACGAATTGCAGCCCGTCAACCCCCTCCCACCTGTCAACCGGAACTTCGGAGGGCATTGCTTGATGAGTGGTGTAATATTCCCCACGATCAGATTGATAATTTGATACTCAGCATGCTTAGCCGTTGTAAGGCCTGTATTGCATCGTCCAGGAGACATACTCCATATTAACCATCATACTAACCCTGTTATACTGCTTTTTGTAAATAGGTTCTTTTTTTTGAAATTTGCTCCAGGGAGTAAAAATCGCAATTTTTATTAATTATGTCAAACATATAGCATCTTTTTTGCTCTTTACCTTTTGTTTAATAAATAGACTTTACAAATAAGTCAAATTTGTTTTGCTTCTGTCTCTTTCTTTGCCTGAACTTCATTATCCTTAATTTATGGACTTGAGTGTATATAACAATAAGTAAAATATTTTTGAGATATTTGGTTAAGCACCAGATAAAAACTCAAACAAAAAAATTTTCTCAGTGGTATATTTTTTAATAATTATACGAAATATTAATACAAAAACAATATCTTCTTTTAAGGAAATATTATATATTAGACTTTATACCAATTAATGTAAATATAACTCCTTTCCTCATGCAATTTACAATTAATAGTTTGTTAAAATTCTTTTGAAAGTGAAGCAGATGAATACGAATTTTTTATTAGAAAATATTTTCTTCATTCTCGTGAGGTTGAGCGAATAACTTATACAAACAAATACCCATACACTTCCATGCAAATTCTTTCGATCTACAGAACCCTTTGATGAAACAGATATCGTTAAAAATTGTAGCAAAATGAGGAAATGTTTCGATAAAGCAGAAATGCTAAATAGAATGTAAATTATTTCAGAAGGAAAAGCTTTTTCGACTGTTTGAATGAATTGTTAAATTTTAAAAGTATAACGAAATTTGATTTGAATTATTATTTAAAATTTTTCATTTAAATTGCATTATTTTTCTTACTAAACACACCAAAGTAAATGTAAGGCGTTTAATAAAATCCGTAAAAACAGGATCGTGTATGATGATTCATTATAAATATGTGGTAAGAATGTATTTTGACATGCCCTTAATATTCGGAAGAATTACTTTCCATACGTTTTTGTGCAAACTTAGCAATAAAGCTAACCTTTTTTGTTGTAGTTTTTTCTTTCCTTTTTCCTCCTTTTTTTTTTTTTCTAACCAAAAATGTGTACTGCTTGTCTTCGTCTGCAAGTGTTTCTTCGTAAATCATATCGTCAAATATATTCTTTTTTCCTTCTTAAATAACTTCTCTTGTGGTATAGGGTTTGAGGATACTTTTTTACTTCTTCCAGTTTTTTTTTTTTTACATTTAGTCTGTCTGGATAATTTTTCTTTCTGCATTTTCGTCTGTCTAGATCAGTTTTTTTTTTTTTTTTTTTTTTTTTTACCGTCAGTTCAGATTAGTTAATATTTTTTTTCCCTCCATTTACATCTTTCTAAGATAAAGAAAATGATTTTCTGCTTTGCTACTCTACATCGAAATCAAAAGAGGAGGCTTGCTTACAGCAATAAAGTATGTTTGAAAGAACGATTTTTCCCAGCGGAAATCTATCACGCTTTCCAATGTTTCAACCTTTCGAAGTACGCATATTTTTTTTTTCGCACGAGTTACATAAGTGTTGTTAAGAGTTGTCGCATATTATTTACTAATTGTTTCTTTCGATTAGAATAGAAGGAAAAAAAGTTTCATTCCCAGTAATTTTGTCACAAATTTTTTAAAACCATTTATGCATATTTTTGTCATGTGTTTGTTAAACTGTGAAAATGTTTTTTTTAAACACCTCAAATTGTGCATGATCATATTCATTGCGCTTCATCAACATACAATCTAATTTCTAATTAGTAAATAATAGGCATACAACACTCGAGTTAATGACAATTTGACAACATTTAAAAAAGTAAAAATTTCAGGAAATGGGTGAAAAGTATGTTGTGAATACAATGGTTTTTAAAAGAAAGATTTTTAAAGCGTGCATTAACCAAGAAACATCCATTAATTATTATCGACATGCCTTTTCAGCAGAATATCTAGTTCATAAAAATACCAATATGTTTATAACCTTTTTTTTTCAATTTTGAAATATACATGTATGCTATCTTAATGATTTTGTGTAAAGTTTGTAGTAGAAATAAATACAACTTTTCCAATTTATAAAAACCGTGCGTCTTCCAGGGATCGGTCGGTTATACCTATGGTATCTCTTCAGATGCACAATATATCTTTTGGTTAACTCCTATTCAGTTTATTATTCACAAATAAATGCCTTATCAAGCTGCATCTTAGTTTCTACTGAAATAAAATACAAGCAAATTGGAATTAGCCCCTTGATTTTCCCAAGAGATAATTATCAATATATTTTGAATAAATAAATCGTTATTTTTAAGGATTCGAAATATTTAAGAAGGAAACATGATTTTTACTTTTTGAAATCTAGTCTTAAAATTTTTACAAAATTACATAATGTAGAAAGATGTCTGGTTTAAAGGGAAAAAATAGAACGAAAACACAATTATCTAATTAAAACATTAATTAAAATTTAATTATCTTACTATAAAGGGAGAAAAGAATGGTTTATGAAAAGTAATAAAAGGAGTAAGGTATTTTCAAAATGATTATGGAATCTTTTGATTTATGTAATTTAAATAAATTAAAAATATAATAACAACTCCTGAACATATTTTGGTAATGCAAATACGCTATTCAAAGACTTAATTTTTAAAAATTCAATTATTTTATAGTAGTCCTTAAGATATACTTTCAGAACAGAAAAAAATTTGGGTAATTTAATTTGCAGATTTTAAAGCATTTTGTTCTTAAACTTTATATTCAAGCTGATTAATATTATAATTATTTGTGTTTTTGCAAAGATTTTCTAGTCTTAATCTAATCAAATATTTCACAATAGGAATCATGATGTTAAGCAAGCCAATAATAAAAGGAAAATTATTTTTATTGCTATATTAGGTGCTTCATTTCCACAAAGTGTAACCTGTAGGGATGGGTTGGTGATTTTAATTAATTTTTTTTTTTAGTCAAGCTCTGGAATTAAAGAAAAGTTAAGAATTCGCTTTTTTAAAACGCACATTGCAATATAATCTTTTAATATTTTAATTAAAAATTTCGATAATGTTATTTACTGTAAAGGTATATAAAATCTAAATTGCGAAAGTTTAAGAAATATATGACCTTGAAAAGGTAGGGTAAAATACCTTTTATGAATATTTTAAATCTCATTATACAGTTACGTAGAGTTCACAAATTATTGAAAACATTTAATACAGAATATCTTGGTTAATTGTGCAATGGATTTCTGAATTAAGGATGCCAGAATAATTTTTTTAATTCAAAAGTGAAGTCGAAAGTGCGAAACTATGTATAAGCCAAAATAATTTCTTTCTTTTTTTTTTTTTTTTTACTTTCCACTTCCTCACTCTTTTCTTATTCGAATCGTGACCTTATCTCAACTCCTTCTATTAGCTCACACTCTCCCTATATATATCTTGTTCAAATTTTCAATCGTTAATAAAATACTTTTTATTCATCCACTCAAGTTCAAATACATTTTTTAACTTGTTGTGGATGACACTTGATGTTAATACAGTTTTTTCAAATATTAATTCATTAATCAAATTTACTTAATTAATTTAAGTTTTTTTTTAGATTTAAGTTGTATATATCTACCAATAGAGGGCGCCAGATTATTTATAAAGGAATTTCTGTAAAATAGTGAAAAAAAGTAGGAATTGACTTTTAAATTTTTTTTTTTTTTTTTTATATTACTTGTTTCATATCTTTTCTCATCTTCCCAATGATCAATTAGAGATTGTTATTTTTCTAATTAATTGAAAACAGCAATGATGGTCGTAATGTTTTTCTTTGTTCTTTTCCTCGTTTTCCTTTTGGTCATGATTTTTTAATCAGTGGCGCTTGCAAGTGATAATTGGCAACAAGAAATTTTGGTGGTCATTTGATTGAATGTTTATCTGAATGGATGTTTGAATGAATTTTAAAACGTTTCCACTCGTGCAACGATTTATTTCGTAGAAAATTTTTTGGAGTAGATATTTTAAATTCTGAAAGTAATATTCTAATTTGAAATTATTTTTGTCTGCATATAACATTTTTTTTTTCAAATTGATCTTTAATCAGTTATCATGCACATAAACAAACATAACAAATATCTATAATGTATTTAGATATATATGTTACAGATATTTTTTAAGCATGTATAATAATTGATATAATTAGTTAAAGTAGTTTTTGATAATAATAATTTTGTTTTCTTTAATTTCAATCGTCACTTGCAGGAAAAAAAGTTTATTTTGATCTATTTTTAATATTTAAATTAAATTTATGTTATCTGATATTTTAACTCATAACAAAACATCTAATAGTTTATACGTCTACATAACCTGACTTTGTACATCATTACCTCATAATTTTTTATAAGATTATTATCCCTTTCTTATTTTGTCTTGCATATAAAATTAGCTGTATATAAAATCTTTATATTTTTGTGAATTTTAAGACAATAATCATTTTTCATTTTTAAATGACAATTTTTGACAGATTATCCTTAGCACGTCATCACTAGAATCAGAAATTTCACACAAATATTTTGTAATAGTATGATAAATTTATAAACGAACTTTCAAAAAAAAAAATTTATCTTTGCAGGCACATTTCCTTAGGGTAAAAAAGGACTTCCAGAAAAAGGAATGGAAAATTAATTTAAGGACTTCTAGAGATAAATAATATCTTGTGTTAAATTAGCAATTGTCACCTTAACGCTGTTTTTGTAACAAAATGATGTATCTGTATTGTCCTCCCAAGCAGTGGCACTTGTTTAAAAGCCTTATTCATTATATCGACAAGTATTTGGAAGGGGGATGGAAAATATTGAGGGAGGAAAGTTGGCGGTGGAAGAATGAATGCCAGAGGAAAATTGTATTTCAAATACAAGTATGATAAGATTATAGGAAATTATGTCCTTATTGAATTATTCAATATTCAGTAAAATGATTCTAATACTATAGAAGAAAAATTGCCTCCGAATATTTCCCTAATGCAAATATTATCAGAATAAGAATATGTCATTTCAATTCATAGATACACATTTAAAAGAAAATTTTCAATAATCATTTAATGCAATTTATACCTTTTATTAAATTATTTGTATCTGAAAATCATTAAAATAATAATGCGATTGATTCACATTAATTATTTTTGCTTTAATCTGCTTTTAAATTGAAAAATAATTTTTTTAATTCTCAAATAATAAAAATTTCGTTGCATTTATTAAGTTGTAAAAGGTTTTGGAACAAATAATTTTCGAAAGCTAGGATCAGGATAGGTATGTCAATTTTTTAATTAATTACAAAAATATCATAATTAAATTTTATGCAGCCTAGACACACCTGGAGTCATGGTCTGGGGAGCAATTTCTTATGACATCATTAGTACTCTCGTGATTATCCCAAACACAATGACTGCAAATTTCTACGTCCTAATTCATCCTGTAGTGCTGCCATTCTTGAACAACATCCAAGGGGAGTTTTCCAACAGGATAAAGCTCGCCCCTCATACCGCTGTTGTAACGCAACGTGCTCTACAGAGTGTCAACATGTGGTCTACAAAGTGTCAACATTACCGTGGCCTACGATACCACCAGATCCGTCTTCAGTTGAGCACGTATGGGATATCATTGGTCGACAACTCCAGCATCATCCACAGCCAGCACTAAATGTCCCAGTATTGACAAAAGAAGTACAACAAGCATGGAACTCCATACCCTAAAATGAGATTCGGCACCTGCATGACACAATGCATGCACGTTTGCAGGCTTACATACAAATTTCTGGAGGTTACAACGGATGTTAACGTAACAGCATTTTACATTTGAAATGCGTTTTCTTGATCTTAAATTAAACTGTTATCTTTAAAATTAATAAATTAAACATGTTAACTAGACAAATGCGTTGTTCGAATTTCATTATTCTACAATAATTTTTCTTCGCTTTGGGATTTTTTCCGTCAGTATATGTCTAAAAAGCAACACATTTTAAACCTTTCTATGTGTTCATTAAAGAATAAGAGGGGACTTATTGATTCACACGCCAACTGACATTGGTATCCCTTTGGCAATATGTGTGTAATGAATCCACTCTAGCCCCCGTTGACACGTGTTTCCGCTCTAAAGGTAAAGGAGATCCCCTTGCCCGCTCTCTTTCGTTCATTTGAATGGTCGTCAGCACAACAGCTTGTGGGGAAGACTCTCCCTTTGAAGCTCCTCTTTTCCCTGTGCACTTTTGATCCTTATCTCTTGGAGAACAAAAAAAAAATGTTGTAGACATAAAATTTTACACTCACACCCTTTTTCATTGATTTGACAGACCCCGTGTAGTACCGCTAATTCTCCCCACACCGACCGAAACACTGATTGAAAGGAAGAGGAAAGGCATCCCCTCCATCCTGCTTCCGGATTGTTCGAGATGAGAGGATTGCAGCTTATTAGTTTCCATTCCCAGGTTGTTCGAATATATTCCCAGTAGGGAAAGAGGAAAAATAGATGTTGGATTAGAGTCCGTCTTTCCAGTCACTTGTAATTCAATCTTATTTTTTTCCGATAACAACCATAACCAACCAACTCTTAACCATGTTTCTTTTATATGGAATAATGCAACTTATTCATCAAAACGGAGTGAGTAAAACAAATTATTTCAAAAAATCTTAATTGCCTTTAAAAATAGCTGAAATGAATCATATATCTTTTAAATAATTAATAAAATATTACATATAAATTTTTTTCTAATTTCCTGAAATCTTTTGTTACTTTTTTTTCTAATCTGCTTATCTAAACTATTCCCTCAATTTATTCTCGCAAATCTGCTACTCTCTCTCTCTTTAAATATATACATTGACATAATTGTAAGATCAGATCTTAAAATCGTTCTTTTTGTGGCTAATTTCAAATTTAGACTTTCTACAAATTGCAATTAATTTGTACAGATTTTTTTTTTTTTTGCTAATATTCGTTTCAAATCAGTTCCCTTGTTTAACATCTGAAATAATTAATAAAAATTAAAATAATAATTAAAATATTTAATTTAAATTATATGACAAATTCCGCCGGCGAGTTAGATGAAAAAGAGGGAGGCAGGCAGATAGCAGAACAGATTGTGAAGCAGATTTTCAGAATCGTTCGGAATCTTATTTGTAATGAATTTTTAATGGCCAAAAGGTTAATGAATAGCTCGTTGGGAATCTGGCAAACTCTTACGGAAATATGGCTTTTATGACGTCCTTTGGAAGTAATAAAAAAAGAAACGCCACCTAGAAACAAGTGACATTCATCTCATGTTCAAAAAAATTTACAGGATTTTTTAATGAGTACGACAGATGCTGCAGGTGAGCTAGGAGGAAAAAGGAAGAGGAATGAAGAAGATGTGAAGCAACCGATCGACTTGCCGAGTAGTTTATTATTATAATGTTTTTAATTTATTGAAACGAACATTAATGTTGAAAATTGCATTTTGAATCATGAATTTCGTATTTTGTCACAGAAATGAATGTGCATTAAAAATAAACAATTCTCCCCCACTAAGCCATGAAAAAAATGGTTCTTAGTAGAAAGTCTATAAGTTATTTTTAGTATGACGTTGTTCTAATGCAGCTGGCAATACAGAGACAGTTAATCTTTATGCCATAAGCAATGGCTGCACTACTGTTATTCATTTAGTACCACCCAGGGGGCATGTGTAGTAGTTGCAGGTTTCCACGGGACGGAAGTTGTGTCATCAGAGAAGCGCGCGTAACCGGAAGTGCCGAGGAGTCATCGTGTTAGAGATGGTGTTTTTGGTAGATAAGGGGTTTCCCCTCTAGAAACTTTTCCCCGGTGCTAACGTCGGAATGTTGTACTATAAGGGGGATATATATTTTAAGGATTCTTTTTTATATATTTAATATATATTTTTGGAGATAGAATTCCCAAGACGTGGTGACTGTACTGATACGATAAGCGGAATATGAAACTATTTTAATTGGATTTCTTCTTAATTTTTAATTAGATTATTTTATAAAATCTGTTTAGTAAAAGGAGTTTATTAGTATATAATAATTTTATTAGTATTTATTTTTACAAATTTCTTTTAATTTACAGTTGATTTTTTTTTAAACAAAGGATTTTTTTAATTTTAATTTATATATTTTGTTGCATTTTACGAAATTCATGTATTTTTATTAGTTCGAAAATTTTTAATTTTTTTTTTTTTTATTGGATTATTTTACAAATTTATATTATTACACAAATAATTATTTTTCTATTTGCAAAATTTATTTGGTGATAAATAAATTTATTTATTTTTTTTTTTTACGGCCTTATTTTATTTTTATTTCAATTTGATTAAAATTTTTTTATTATTTTGCGAATTTTTTTTTTTTTATAAAGGAATTTATTTTTTAGTGGTGCTTCTTTCAAAATTATTTTATTTTACAAAACTTATTTTCGTAAAGAATTTATTTTTATTTTTTATTATTATTATTATTATTATTATTTTGCAAAATTAATTTTTCTTTTTTTTTATACATTTTTAATTTGTAATTCCTTTTTTTATTTCTGTTGCATTTGTTATATTTTACAAAATTATTTTTGTAAAAGGAAATATTTTTATTTATTTTTTAATTTATAATTTTTCCCTAGTGTGTTACAACATTTTTTTCTTTAACTTCATTAGAAATTTAATTATCCAAACTTTTGTTTGCCATTTAAAGTTTTCCTTAAAATTCTCTAGCATTTCTTTTTAAATAAGATATTAGTTTCAAATTTCCTATCCAATATTACACTCAAGAGCCAAAACATTATGACCACCCTACATTTTGCAATGAACTCGCCTGGATGGCGTGCAAGGCACGTGATCAGGTGGAAGTGGTATTTAACTGGTATTAAGTGGTGGTATAATCCATGCCAAGGCGGGTTGAAGCTGTGTTGCGCGATAAGGTGGGCCAACTCGTTATTGACATATGGTCATAATGTTTTGGCTCTTGAGTGTAAATACTGCAGAGCAATTGTATTGAAAGATTTAATTTGTAAGTTTATTAACTTTTTGAAGATCATAACCAGAATAGTTACAAATCCGAAGAAAATGTTACGAATTTATATATATTTAAAGAATTAATTACCTTCATTGAAATGCAGAATTTTTTTTTAACATAAATGTACTTTAATTACTATATTCATGAAATTTTCTTTCCACTCCTTTTTGCTTCTAATATTTCTTTCTTCATGCTCACGATTCTATTTTGATAAACCCTATAACATCCCTGCTGATACAAAAAAATTTCTTAGCATGCATTCTTTTTTTTTTTCCAGGTATTTGGAAATAAACACAGACTATGATTTTGTAAGACAGAATAGTTAAAATAATATTTTTTATAATGAATTCACACTAATGTATTTCTTATCCTATTTTATTTCAAAATATTGTATACATCTAATTATCTTACCTATTATTTCCCCATGTTATTATTTTCTTTACAATCATACACAAGTCTTGTACTTACACTTAGATACATTTGTTAAAATTTCCCACAAATGCTAATAAATATTATCATACTAAGCTAAAGAATATTTGTTACATAAAAAAAATACTAAACACACACAAAAAAATGTTAAGTATTTATGAACACATTTATTTTTATATTATGTATTTATCAGATGAATCTATGGTAAATATGATTTAATGTCTTATGTGCATAAAATATTAAAATAGAATGCTTGTCCCATGTATGCACATGAAAAAAGTAGTGAAAAATTTCAATAAATAAACTAGTCTTGGAAAAAATATTATCTTTATTATCATTGCTTTTTTTTTCCCTCCATTTTTTGAATGAAAAAAAAAACATATTGTAAAGTGGAAAAAAAAAATTTAAGAAAGTTTTTTGTATAACTCATTAAAGTAAAGATGAATTTTTGTAATTATTATTCAATCATTATTACGACTAAAAATGTAATGTCTGTGAAGGTTGTATAAATACAAGACTTTTTGCAGGACAAACTAGCAAGGGGAAAGGAAAATGCAATGAAAATGGTTTGTGAGATAACTACGCATATTTACAAGTGTACATTATTTTGAAATAAAATAGTTATTTGATAGTTATAGAGGTTAGAGAGATAACAGAAATATCATTAGTAAATTTCAAATAAAAAAGATTTAATAAATGTGTTTTTAACATAAAATTCAAAATGATGTTTATAATAGGTGAAATTTCATGACTTTGTAAAAATGAATATGAAAATTAACAAAAGAATGCCTAAGGAGGCTATGTAAGTACACGTATGACAGCAAAGAAGTAAAATTTAAATTAATTTGGTTGCTGAGATGTATATAATATTCTGAAATAAAATAAAGTAACTCGGGGTTAATAAATTGAATTAGTGTAAATTCATTATAAAAAATAACAATAGATTAACTATTTTGGTTTACAAAATCATAGTTTAAGTAGTGGTTATTTCTAAATGTTTGAAAAAATGTATGCTATAAATTGGTATCAACGATAAATTATAAGGTTTGACAAACAGAATCAAGTGGGAAGGTCAAACCATCTTTAACAAAAAGCTGTAGGATATAATTTAACCAACAGTTTAAATATTACTTAACACATGTAAAAAAGTAAACGGATAACTTAACTTATTGATACGTGGATTTAAAAAGAATGCTTGTCGAAATGCAAAATTACGTTGTACAAAAATTTTTTTGTTTGAATGAATTTCAATAAGTGAAAGAGTCCTGTAATTTCTTTTAATTAAAGAAATGAAAATAAAAAATGGTTTAAATTTTTTTAAAAATATTCCAAAATTTAAAAAGAAATTATAATTTATATCTTTACTAAAAATATATATAATTTAATAATAATTTCATAATTTGTTTTTTTCTTCATCTAAATCACACTACAAACGTATAAAAATTTGTTGAAATAGTTAAATAGTAAATTAAAAAATATGCATATCTAAATTGATAAGCATTCCAATCCTAGTCATACAGAAAGAAATACTATCTTACCTGAAATTGGCCTGCAGTCGGATAGATACATGTTATCTGCATTCTGTAATAAAGGTTGTATACTAGAATTTTAGTTGAGCATTCGAAAAGAAAGTATGTACAGTTTTATCTTTAATGATGGAAGTTTTGGTTAAGCAAATTCAATACATGTTCAAAAGAATAATTTAAATATCAGTGAAAACATTATTTTAGAAATTATTGGTTAAAAGAACATGCAGAATAAATTTACAAATATAATTGATTGGTGTGTGTGTTTATGTGCATAAAAAGAATGTGATCAATCGTCTCTTCATTTTTTTTAAGTAAGATTGGTGTGTTTTTTCGCTCAACGGTCATTTTTCGCATATTTTTAGGCTAAATTGACCGGGACCTACAGTTTAATGAGGATTCCCAACCACTAACAAATATCCATGCTGCTGCCAGGATTCGAACCTGAAGCCTGTGGTACCAAAGGCCAGAGAGCCAGCCAGTTGCCCATCAGGCCGCTTTCCAAGTAAGAAGAATGTAAGAAAATCACTCAAAAAAAAAAAAAAAAAAAAAAAAAATTGGATACATAAATTTAGCATGTATATACAGTTAGATTTTATAAGGAAATTTTTCTTGTCGAAATTTGTGTGTGTTTAGTATTTTTTTATGTAACAAAAATTCTTTAGCTTAGCATGATAATATTTATTAGCATTTGTGGGAAATTTTAACAAATGTATCTCCGTGTAAGTACAAGATTTGTGTATGATTGTAAAGAAAAAAAAAAATAACGCAGAGGAAATAATAGGTGAGATAATTAGATGTATACAATTTTTTGAAATAAAATAGGATAAGAAATACATTAGTATGAATTCATGATTAAAAATATTATTTTAACTATTCTGTCTTACAAAAATCATAGTCTGTGTTTATTTCCAAATACCTGGAAAAAAATGCATGCTAAGAAATTTTTTGTATCAGCAGGGATGTCATAGGGTTTATCAAAATAGAATCGAGTATGAAGAAAGAAATATTAGAAGCAAAAAGGGAGTGGAAAGAAAATTTCATGAATATAGTAATTAAAGTATATTTATGTTAAAAAAAAAAAATTCTGCATTTCAATGAAGGTAATTAATTCTTTAAATATATATAAATTCGTAACATTTTCTTCGGATTTGTAACTATTCTGGTATATGATCTTCAAAAGTTAATAAACTTACAAATTAAATCTTTCAATACAAATGCTCTGCAGTATTTAATATTGGATAAGAAATTTGAAACTAATATCTTATTTAAAAAGAAATGCGAGAGAATTTTAAGGAAAACTTTAAATGCTAAACAAAGTTTCGGATAATTAAATTTCTAATGAAGTTAAAAAAAAAAAAATGTTGTAACACACTAGGAAAAATTATAAATTAAAAAATAAATAAAAATATTTCCTTTTACAAAAATAAATTTTGTAAAATATAACAAATGCAACCGAAATAAAAAAAAAAAAAAATGGAATTACAAATTAAAATGTATAAAAAAAAAGAAAAATTAATTTTGCAAAAAAAAAAAAATAATAATAATAATAAAAAATAAATAATAAATTCTTTTACGAAAATAAGTTTTGTAAAATAAAAAAAAAATTTGAAAGAAGCACCACTAAAAATAAATTCCTTTATAAAAAAAAAAAAATCGTAAAATAATAAAAAAAAAATTTTTAATCAAATTGAAATAAAATAAAATAAGGCTGTAAAAAAAAAAAAAATAAATTTATTCACCAAATAAATTTTGCAAATAGAAAATAATTATTTGTGTAATAATATAAATTTGTAAAATAATCCAATAAAAAAAAAATTTTTAATTTTCAAACTAATAAAAATACATGAATTTCGTAAAATGCAACAAAAAATATATAAATTAAAATAAAAAAAAATCCTTTGTTTTAAAAAAAACAACTGTATATTAAAAGAAATTTGTAAAAAGAATTATAATACTAATAAACTCCTTTACTAAACCCGTTTTATAAAATAATCTAATTAAAAAATTAAGAAGAAATCCATTTAAAATAGTTTCCTATTCCGCTTATCTTATCAAAACAGTCATCACGACTTGGGGAATTCCTATCTCTCAAAAATATATATTAAATATATAAAAACAATCCATAAAATATATATTCCTCTCATAGTACAACATTCCAACGTTGCCACAGGGGGAAAAAGTTTCTGGGGGGGAACCCCTTATCTACGAAAAACACCATCTCTAACACGATGACTCTTCGTCACTTAGGGTTACGCACGCTTCTCTGATGGCGCAACTTCCGTTCCGTGGAAACCTGCAACTACTACTCACGTGCAGCTTGAAGATATGCTGGACGCGAGAAACATTACCCCCTGGTTTTAAGTTTTTACAGAAAAAAAGTCATTTTTTCCATTTTCATATGATTTCACGGAGAAAGTTGTTTGTTATAATTACCAAATTCATTATTGTGGCGAAAGTCTTGCTTCAAATCAACGTTCTCTCTTAATATGGATATGGATATCAACAGCAAGGTACAACGTTTTAATTTTATTTTTTAATTACTGATTCGAAAATATATTAAGGTATGCTGTAAACACGCTGATTAGAAAGGCACATTTCTGGTTTTTCTTTAGACAATTCAACGTTTCGAATTTAATTTGTCTTAGCAAATCATTTTCTGTTGTCATCAATGACAAACTATTTAATCTTCTTTACACTACTTAATTTATTTATTTATTTTATTCAATTTGGAGAAAGAACCTTTTCCACTGCAGTTAGTGTCCATAGCATATTAAATAAATTCTAATGGCTATTTATTTGTTTGGAAAAGCGTCTAATAAGCGATAAAATTTTCATTAAAAAATATAAGTGATGTATTTGTCATATCGCAGTTTCCATTAGTATGGATGCTTTTTAAATATTATCAGATAATAAATGCAGATCCTATTAATAAATCTTTTGCATTAACAACATTCTGTTAAAAGTTTGAAAATTCATTCCGACTATGTCCCAGCTCTTTCGAGTTCGACCTTCTTTCATTTTTAAGAGAGATATAAAAATACTACTGCGTCCAAAAGGTAAGATCAATTTTCAATTTAAAATTCTCGGGGTTTATGGAATTTCCATCCGTACATTTATCATATATGCTACTGTGATAAAAAAACAATTTTCAATTTAAAATTCCTGGTGCTTATGGTTGCTGGCACTGTCGTTGATATCTGTTGAAATTTGACGTCAACATATTCATTAGTATTTGAGTTATGCTTGGCTTTCTGAGACACTAAAATTTATTCCGGCGATTTTTGAAATGTCTGAATTAATTGAGCAAAGAGCTTGCATTAAATTTTGTTTACGGAAACGTATAGAATATTGCAGAAGGCATTCGGTGAGCATTCCTATATCGGAAAGAAATGTATAGAAGTGGTAAAAATAGTTCAAAGAAGGCAGAGAATGCGTTGGAGACAAAGAGCCCTCTTGTCGACCATCCACTTCAACCGACGAAGCTCACATTAAAAAATTAAAGATTTGGTGCTTGCAAATCCTCGATTTACAATTAGAGACCTCGCTGAAGATGTTGGAATTTCAAAAAGGATCTGTCAATTCTATTTTGGGCCTCAAACGCTTCAAATCTCGATTGGTACCGAAAACATAGAATGTTCCAGCTAACATTGCATTGCTCCAGCTCACACTGCCAAAAATGAAACCCATATCGTTCCACAACCACTGTATTCACACCGTGTGACTCAAAACCAACCTCGGGGACACCGTTTTGAGTCGATTGAAGAGATTCAACTAGAATCGCCTCGGGTCTTGTAGGCCATTCCTGCGAATGGTTTTTTAGCACGCATTGAAGATTGAAAAAAAAAAAAAGTGCATTGTACCCGGAGGGGATTACTTTGAAGGAGATGAAATAAATTTGGAAGAATAAATAAAGAGTTTTTGAAAAATCTTACTTTTTGAGCAAAATAGTAGGTCCCTTTGTGTTACTAACGCTAAAATAGTTTGCGCATTTTTAAAGAATATTGTAATCCATCATCCATTCAAAAGTATGATCCAGTTCATTAGATATCTAATGTACACTCAACCGCAAAAGAGAATTTAAAAGAATTTTTTAATTTGCAGTTCAAATAATTTACCTAGAAATGAAGAAAAATATAATTTAGGATTTAAATAAAAAATTATGGAAATTCGAAATTCGTTACCTTAAAAATTCAATTCTTAATTATCTATTTATTTCGACGAAGAAAATGGAAATATGAGATTCGGAAGGCGGATTTCTTGGCGGAAAGAATTTCAATTATCAATTTTTAAGGGAAAACTTATTTGGCATCAAAATTTATTTTTGACAAGTTAGAAATACCTGTGGAATGAATAAAGTTTGTCAAACGTATGATAAATGTAGATTTTGTTTACTTATTGCAGAGCCACAATTTCAAATTATAATGGAAAATAAAAATACTTACGAAATAAGATAATAAAAGTAAGATTACATTAAATTAACCTGATGATAAAATATCGCACAAAATACCCAAAGTATATTTGTTTGTTTTTAAAATTGCTATCAATGTAGAAATTTTACAAGCGTTTTATTTTAAACATTACGTTTTTATTTTGAACATTTTATAATTCAACTTTAAATACTCTCCAAAATTATATTTTCGGAGAAATCCTTTGTGGGATTTAAAATTGCAATCATTATTAGAGGTCAATAAATTGCAATCTTTGTTAGAGGTCAATAAATTGCAGTCCTTATTATTCCACAAGTACTTCAGTGAATAATGTTGATATCAAAGCTGCCTTTAGAAAGGATGACGAATGGTACGTTATTCCAGAAACTTTAATACACGGTAATTTTAGAGCGATATTAATATTTTTTTCTTTTCATTATCGAGTCTGTAAGGCAGACGCGTATGAAAGTATTTTAAGATGAGGAATGTTAAGTTTTTTACCTCTTGTAAAAACTTTGCAAAATAGGAATTTTTGCCTGTTTTTAAAGATTTCCAGATTAGTTCTATTTCACAAATCATTAGAACACAACTATACATTAGAAAACATAAGAAGTACATCAGAATAGAAAATACAGCAGAATTTTCTTATGAATTTATTTCAACTGCTTAATGCAAGCCAATTTGTTTTGATACTTGCAAATATTCAATAGGTACGAACAATGAAAATAAAATGAAATATTGCCACATGTTAAATAGAAACTCACTGAGAAGAAGATTAACAATTGCAGATATATCGGATTAGAAATGAATCTATGACACCATAATGATTTATGTTATATATATTAATTAACTTTCCATCCCTACAACGACGGAGATTTGCCAGGTTGACGGAGAGCTTTGATTGCACAGAAACTTCTATCGCCTGCTTTGTGAATGAGAAAAGTTCCTTTGATTAGTAAGATATGTATATATGTATGCATATAAATATAAATTTATTAAAAAATTATCTTATTAATTATTTTTAAAATTTTTAATTATTATTATTATATTTTTTAAATAAACAATAAAAGTTTAAAAAGGAAAAAAAGTAATATCAAAATATACAATAGAAACAAAAACAATTGAAGGAAGAAAACTGCATGGAAATTCCAGAAGAAGGATATCAAAACTCAAAGCGTCTTTTGTGAAATTTTGAAATCAGAAATGTCGTAATCATAGTTGTCGAGATCATTTAAAACAGAATTATTAATATTTGAAATGGAATTATACAATTTTGGGGCAATTTTGTAAACAAATTGTTTAAAACTTGATAGGAAAAGAAGATATCCGATACCTCATTTCGAAAAACAGGTCAAATTCACAGTCATACGTAGAATTTTATTTTTAAGTCTTTGTATGATCTCGAAATTCGCCGGTGCAGTAGATTTCTAAGCACGATTCGCATATGTAAATATTTGAAGCTTGTAAGCTAGATAAATGATTTTTTTTTTTTACTTTCAAAGGACATAGTTGAATCCCTAAAAACAAGTGGCATACAGTGCGTAAATGCATCTATTAAATTTATTACTGTGCCCCAAAAGTAAGACCAATTATTTTTTTTTCAAAAATGTTATATGTAAGTATATATATATATATAATTTCTCATATTCACAAATAATAATTTTTTTTTTATCAGTTGAATTTATCTTAAAATTTGAATAGCTTTAATTAAAAAAAAAATATACAAAAATAGTTAAAATTTAATTATGAATTCTAATCCATAATAACTATTATAACTATATTAAATTTAAATAGTTTGTATAGATTCATAATACTATAAAGCAAATTTATAGCATTGTTATTAATTATGTTAATTTAAATGAAAGAATATCTTACCAGTCTCTTGAAAAATTAAATTAATGCAAAACAACACATTCATATTTAATATACATTTTGATTTTATTTTGTAGACATAATACAATATTTATTATTCATATTTAGAAATTTGCTAATAATTAAATCAATTCTAATACATTAGTTTCATACGAATTCACAAATTACGTTTTTTACAATTTTTCGTCTTAATGAATAATATTTAATTTAAAAATATATTTTTCTGTCACGTATTAATAGAACTCACGTTAAAATTCATTTTTTTAGTCTTTTATCAATTGAGCTATTAATCAAATTGAATATATTCTGATTGAGAATGTAAGAAATCTTTTTTTTTTCATAAGAAATGAATAATAAAAATTAGGATTTATACGATAAGCAATCGATTCCACTGAAATGTAATATTTTTGAGAATGTTCCATATATTCTTTTTTGTACATTGTTGGATATAATTTTTTAAATATGAATATTTCAACGACAGAGGATAATGAAAAACATTTAACCTTATAGTTTTGATGTAATTTATTTTGAAGTTTCTTAAATACATTTTAATAAAACAGAGCGAAAAAAGTACAAATCTTATTGTTTTTTTTTAAATTTCAATCGCAAAAATGTAATCACTGAGACAAAATGTAAATTGTCTGGATAGCAACAGTTGCTTGTCAGTAATTTATGAAAAGTGACATGCAATAGTTCTACTCTTTTTCCACGGAAGAGTAACATAATAGAAGATGAAGGGGCTGAAATATTGGAATGAAATCCAGAAAAATTTATACTTCTTTCTTTTCAACAAACGCTTGCTTTTGCAGTCAAATGAGACAGGCACCTACTCTTTAAAGTGGATTCCGAACCACTACAAACATCCATGGTATCACCGGGAATTGAAACCCGAAAGCTGTGGCACCGAGCGCCGGTCACTTAACCATCAGGCCACATAACAATAACTACAATGTGAAAATGAGTGCTTAAACAGAAGTAAATATTTCAGTGTAAAAGAAATTGCATTATCGAAATATTCAATGTGTGTAAAAAATATTCTATGTGAATGGCATGTCTAAGTGTAACAAATGTCTGCTCTTATAATAAGAGTAAATTCAACGTTCAACGTTTCTAGTTTTAACGTTTTAAGATAAGCAAAAACAATTATATAACACTGGTTAAATTGGAAATATTTTCTAGCCTATTAATTTTAAGTTATTATAATGCCGACTCGTGGCTCAGTAACAACCTGTGTGAGCATTAGGGTGAGGTTCAATCCAGTGGCAGCTTTGTTGCAGACAGTGTTTCAAAAACGATGAGACTCCATGGCGTCCAGCATCTTGATTTGTGAGTCAGACTACCTGGTAGGAGTTTTCCTGGGTTTTTTCCTTACGATACGCAAATGCGGCGTAGTTTCGTCAAAAACTTCAGCGACGTGGAGCCAAGTCAAGTTTTCAGTACCTACGGACGCTCCATCACAACAAAAGCTGACTTTTTTCCATCTTCCATGTAGATTGCTCATGGAATGTCCGTCCGCACAACCGGACACTGAGGATTAAACACAACAGCAATTTATTATGGAGTATTTTTTTAATCATTATAAATGCTGCAAAATGATCACTGCTTCATTTTTTTTTTTAATTCAAAATAAAGTTATTTCAAGAAAATATACTAGTACTATACTATGTCATTTATTGCACAAGGTGAGGTGTGACATATGTATATGAGATACGAAAGAAAGTCCAATGTCTGACTTAAGATTTTATTTTTTAACAACAAAAATTATTATCGAATGAAAAAAGTATTCATATGATTTGAACTAAATATTTTGATTTATATACATATATATTGATACAAGTAGAAAGTATGAAAAGACTCGACATTATAAGTCCTATGCAGACTTAAATTATAAATTTTATTAAATTATCATTTCCAGTAAAGTATATTATCAACATCTTATAAATTAAAATTTCTATTATTTGTGCCAATAATTAAAAATAAGGAATGAAATAAAAAGTTAATTTTTCAAAATACTTATATTTATATATCTTCAATTTAATTTCCTTTCAGATACAAACTGATTATTCCAAATTATGTATTGTCCTATCTAAACTGTTTTGCATCTCACTTCTGTACTCAGGTATATTAAGTTTCAGGAAAATTACAGGAATGCATGTGTACAGTGAATTGTATTACATAAAATAAAAAAATACCCTATGGTAACTATCAAAACAGTATCTATGTAACTAACATAAGTATAAGTGAAATATACAGTGCAGAAGAAATGTATAACGGTGATGAACCTGTGAAAAAGATGTATGGTATGGGATACAAAATATTACGAGGGCTTTCATTCTATGAAGAATGAAATTTTTTTTTGAGAATGATAGAAAAGGGGGCAGATAATTCTGTGTTTGTATTTCAGGCGTAACGGTTTCTAGGGATATTAAATTGATCATTGTCTTTGATGATATTTTCATTTCATTTTCTTTTATAATGTTTTGGTCTTTTCTATTTAAATTCATTAATAAGAGGTTCTCCCATTTGGTCCGGGGGTTATAAATGGTACTTTTGCTGCACTGAATGTAAAAAAGCAAGAAGCGATTTCAAGATACCATGATTCTGTTAATGGGGCAAATAGGTAATCAATTCCTCTATAGAATTCCCCTTAGGGAATGTCGTGACTCTTGCTTTTGCTATAACGTTGTCTATAACGCTTGCTTTTGCAGGACCATCTGCGTGCTCATTACAAAAAGCGTGTGCTTTTATTCAAAGCAATTAGGTGGAGTTATTGTTTAAGAGTTTTCGCCTTAAAGATAATGTTGTCTTTGGAAAGTTTTCTTTTCCATTCGTGAATTAATTCGTCATATTTAAAAACGATTATGAGTATGACTTACCTAACGTTTACAGGATTAGAGCCATATGTAAAAATATTAATTGTGGACTTATGGTTGAAGTGGTTATGAATGCGGATTTTGAGATGTATCTATATCGAAATTTGTTGGATGTACCTTGAAATCTTTGTTTCTTTTTCGTAGTAATTTGTATTAAAATTAATGTCATGCATTGTAAACAATTTTCGACCTTTAGTGATATGTATCAAAATCGCTTCATATTTAATTATGCCGGTGGTATTCCAGTAACCGTTTGAAAATCTGAATTTGGCGATGTGAGATACGTACCTTTAATAAAATTTAAAAAAATCTTACTTATGCTCATATATGTTTAATATAATTTATAAGTTACATAAATGACTTATTTATCTTATTATATATGTTTAAAAAATATATTTCATTGTTATTCAGATAAAAATGTTATTTAAGATTACTTAGGTAAAACTGTTTGTATATAAGTAAGAACAGAGATTAAAAAATTTTTTTTGGAATTAATATTTTCCATCATTTAGATAATGCTGTATATGGTGAACACACAATAAAAAAAATATAGCCCATGCATTGCAGGCGAATTTCATTTTATAATTTAAATTTCACAGTGCTTTAACTAGTTACTTTTGGATTTACTGACTCTTACTTCCTTTCAAATCCTCCTCTAGAACAAAAACACCCATGTAACAAATTCGTCACACGAGACTGGAATCATCTGTTCAATGAAAAATACACTTCTATGTCCCTTTTGCTCTTTAGAATTTAGATGAGCTCTTCTCTTCCCCAACGACTTCACTATACAGAGCACAAAACGATGTTCTTCTTTTTCATCTTTTGCCAAACAAAGTGAAAATTCGTCTCTCGCGTTTTAAGGTTTCTGGAGAAATAGAGGACGACAAGGAAGGAGAACAACAATTTATCTTTTCTTCCGCTATTCTTGGCAGTGAATCTCTCAAATTGTTAGGCAGCCCAGTAGTTCAATCATTGGTATCGAGAAATAAATTTTTAAAATTATATGTTGATGATTAAAAATGCTTAGTCATGTTAGAAGGGTTTTAAACTTGCCGAAATAAGTATGTGCTGTTAAAATACTAACAATAGTTATTCTTCTATTCATTATAAAAGAGATTAGATTATAAAAAGTCTCAAGACTATTAAAAGGAATCAAAAAGTTAAAAAAATATTCTATTTAATGTAGTTTTTTGTTTATATAGTATTAAAATTATTCCTTTTTAACAGGTATTTTGTGATAGGTATTGTTTTATTAATATCTTTATGAAGTTTAACAAAATAATAATAAAAAATATATAATTTACGTCAAATTTTGAAAAATTTGTAAAAGAGCTTTATACCGCCGATAATGCAACATAAAGTTTGAATAAATCATTAAATAGCATAAAAAATTAAATTAATTTTAAAAATTAAAAAAAAATGAAATTTTTTAAAATTTAACTATTTTGAGAATCCTTTTGTGAGAGAAGAAAGGATTTTAAGTGATTCACTGACATAAAAGAGATTAAATTCGATATGAAATGTTACAAAACCTTTGAAAACAAATATTAAATATCAAAAAATATTTGCACATGAAACTTACTTTATTTACAGCATATTTCAATTAAAATTGTCTTAGAATTTTTTTTTCAAAATATCTTTTCACTTTATTTTTATTCTCCATTATTTTATTCTATTCTTTTCAAAGAGAAGTAATTACTCTTGATCCTATTAAATAAAATTTATTCATATGAGATTTTGTTAAAAGCAGAAAAAATTTCAAACTCATTCATTTAAGAGTCATTTAAGATTGTTTCAAAAATATTAAAAGCATTATATTTACAGGGTGGTTGTAACTAAAATGACCCTATTCACACCCCCTCTAGAATCCGTTCTATTTAACGGATTTTGATGGAACTTGGTATATACGCCATTTGGACCATGTGGGAAAGATTTTCAATGAAAAAATAGTTCAAATTTTGATCACCAGGGAAGAAGGACGAAAACATTTTCAGAACCATTAAAATTAATTCAAGTACAGAATATGCTCAACGTGTGCTCTATGGACACCAGTTACATGTTAAATGCGCATTATATTGTCTTCAATGTTAGAGCGAAAAATTCTCGAGGAATTTCAACAACATGGAGTGCAATGCTGGATTTCCACTCAGGTAAAGTCCTATTTTCTCTTCCATAAACACGATCTTTTAGGAATCCCCACAACCATAAATCACAGAGGTTTAAGTCAGGTGAATGAAGAGGATATTAAACGATTCTCACCAAAGTTAACAGGAAGCAGTTCTTTGACTTAGCGCCCAATGTGAGGAGTTGCTCTCCTCTAGTTGGAGCTGTGATTAATCAAAATTTGCGTATGTGAGGTGCTCCACCACCTAATTTCCTGCACCAACAACCACTGGATTCTGATCACGTGACTGCATGGTGTGGAGTTACTGCTGATTTCATCCTCGGACAGTTTTTTACTCCCACTCCTCAAGGTCCTAGACGTGCTCTGTCACGAGTGTTCGGTACAGTGAACTCCTTCGATAACAAGTCATTCCTGCTTTACATGTAATGTACATGTAATTGTAAATGTAACATAATGTTACATGTAATTTTCCGTAATGACAATGCTTGCAGATCACTGTCCTCATGCAAGATGGAGCAACTCCTCACATTGGGCATCAAGTCAAAGAACTGCTACTTGCTAATTTTGACGAGAATTGTGTAATATACAGAGCTTTTCCGGATGCCTGGCCTTCTCGTTCATCGTACTTAATCTTGGTTGTGGGGATTCCTTAAAGATCGTGCTTATGGAAGAGGAATTAGGACTTTACCTCAGTGGAAATCCAGTATTGCACGCCATGTTGCTGAAATTTCTTGAGAGTTTCTTCGCTCTACCATTGAACATGCTTGCTATAATGCGCTTTTAACATGCAATTGATTGATAATTGATTGACGTCAAAGGGAAAGCATGTTGAGCATATTCTGTACTTGAATAAATTTTAAGGGTTCTGACAAATTTTTTGTCCTTCTTAAATTTCCAGTGGTGGTCAAAATTTGAACAATTTTCTTTACTGCAAAAATGTTTTGCTGTGCTCCCTACACCGTATAAACTAAGTTTCATCAAAATCAGTTAAGTAAAGCAGGTTCTAGAGGGGGTCTGAATAGGATTCCTTTAATTATAACCACCCTGTATTTAAGACTCATTTTAAATTGCTCCTTCTACAAAATGATGATTAATCATTAAAATACACTCTGTGAGAGCAACTAAAAATTTTTAAAAACCATTCCCCTTGCTTTCAAAGAGCTGAGTTAAAGCTATTTCCTTACGCCTAAGTAGCTCCCCTGCCCGCCCAAGGCATCTTTCAAAAGTTATATCCATTTAACTGATTTACTTGAAGGCCAATGTTTCTAGTGATGAACATTGCTTAGAGCCAAATGAATTCCAATTTTAAAATAAATTCCAATCTAGTAATGTAACAATTCATTTTGATTTGGATTACCACAGATTTATGCTGCAAATCAATCAAGTTAAATAGAATGTACTTGATTGAAGAAGATAAGAAGCGAAAGCAGTGCCTATTTCATTTAGTGAAAATTAGTATTTTAACTAAATAATCCTTTTTGAATAACTTTATTAATTCATGTGAAATGATGTTTTCAGTCAAGTGAAGCATGAACTTGAAATCCTTCTATAATATTTTATGAAACCTAAGAGAGAATTTCTTTGATTGCGAAAATAATGTTATTGGTATAAAATTTCGACACTATGCAGAATTCAAAAATTTTGTTTCAATTTAATTCTTTTTAATTTGATGTAGAATATTAAATCTTTTGATAATATTCGAACAGCTCTGATGAGTTTACCAGAATTTTAAATGCATAGTGAATTATATTCATAGATATAGATATATCTATATATCTCTTTAGACTTAAAATTATCCTCCTTTTCTCAGTTAAAAATATTGATTAATTTAACGGTTTTTGAAATACATATTTCTAAAAATAAAGTCCACCTATGTCTATCTTTTAATAAAATAATTATTCTAATTATCAAAACTACATAGTAACCTTACAAAAAAATTATGTTCAACATAGCGAACATTTTAAATTAAACTATGAAACAAACAAGAAAATAAAATTAAATCTATCAGTTTATGCGAAGACTTTATGAATATATTTTAAAGCATATTTCATACTATAAGTAGTATTTTTATATTTCTCAATTATTCCCATATTTTGGTGTTTATCAGCTGCCACTTTAATATTATATTGTTAGCATGTATATCTTCAATGGAAAAAATGTTTGCTTCACTAAATATCTTCAAATCAAATATTGACTCAAAAATATTTATTCGCTTTATTTGCTAATACAATTATAAAAAAGAAATTCGTATTCATTTCCATTCTGCCGTCAACCTCAACCGACGAAGCTCACGTCCCAAAAAAAATTAAAGATTTGGTGCTTGCAAACCGTCGATTTATAATTAGAGATCTTGCTGCAGATGTTTTAATTTCTAAAGGATCGGTCAATTCCATTTTGGGACTCAAATGCGTCAAATCCCGCTTGATATCGAAAACACTGAATGCGCTAGCTCACACTGCATTGATTCTTCGTAACTTTTTCTCTAAAAATGAAACCAATATCGTTCCACAACCAGCGAATTCACATCGTGCGACTTTTGGCTATTCCCTAAGCTCAAAAGACCACTACGCGGACACCGTTTTGAGTCGATTGAAGAGATTCAACGTGAATCGCCGAGCGCCTTGAAGTTCGTCCCTGCGAATGACTTTTTAGCATGCATTGAGGATCGGAAATAAAGTTGGCATAAGCGCATGGTGTCCGAAAATGTGAAATTTCTTATAAACTACAGTATCATAAAGTTTAAATGAATTCTTATCTTACATCATCAGTATATTATTGAAATAACTATCGTATTATGTTTAATTTCAACCTAATATCAATAAATTAATGGAAACGGTAGCGTCCTTAAATTGTTAGCATATACATTTATAACCTTAATTTTCATTAAATATTTCGGTCAAAATACTTTTTTAGAAGGAAAGCCAAAATTAGAATGTTTCCTTAATAATTTTACTTTTTTTGTCTGAAGAAAAATTTCTTAAATCTATAAATTTGGCATATTTTATTTGAATTCTTTTTTCTATCGCTTTGAACTCTTCAAATACAGCATTCATAATATAGTAAAAATTACTAAATATACCGTAATATGATAAGTAATTATTTCAATATTCTTATAAAACAGAATTGGTAATTGTTCTAACAATGTCTTTTTTGCCGATTTAAAAATTTATGATAGAAATCGATTATTTTGTAAAACTTATTTATTATTAATAAGCATGAATATATTTTGCAATCTGTTATTTTATTCATATTTATCTGTTATTTTATTCAGAATTTTAATTTAATTACAAGCTTTTGCATCCTTTCTTCAAAACACTTTTGTATTTATTGTTTTCACTTTTAGCAAAATCCAACTCATAATAATGAATATCTATCAGTTTCATAATAAATATCAGTTTCGTAGGAATATTAATCTTTCTAACATAATTTCTCCGAAGTTTTGAAATGAACACCTATAACCACAAAAGTGAGCAAGCATTTATGCAAGCATAGTATACGACTATCTCTTTAAAGACTTTATCGTTAATACTTTCAAGACATGCTTTATACTTTTTATAGCAATGCTCTACACATAAATTATTTAAATATAAAAGATTTTTTTCATTAAATAAACCGAATTCTTCAAAAAAAAAGTAAAAATTTCAATTTAAAAAAATTTAACTGCTTTTTAAAAGTTTTTAAATTCTGTTCAAGTCTATAATATGAATTATTTAAATAAAAAAAAGGAGTTAGACATATATACAGTTTTAGACATATGTGTCATATAAATATGTAAACACGTTATGCATTCCGTATAAATTATATTAAAGTACACATTATGAAAATCATAGTTATCGGCAAAAATTGTTTAGCTCATCCAAAAGTAACCGAAATATTTACATTTTCAAATACATCAATGTACAAAAATAGATTTTCCATATGGAAGCAGGATAGTTTAAGTGAAATATTAAATTGCAATAATGGATGAAGATAAAAATGCAACATAAATGCTCAGAAACAGTAAACATTGATCAGAGTGATTTGTTTCCATAGCAACACAAGGGAAGAAGATGCTTTTCTCGATGTTTAGAACACTTCGGACTCGAAGTTTGAGGTACTTATACGCTACTTTGAATCTTAGAAAAATTAAGGGATTATTTAAAAAATTAGAATTTATTTTAAGTAGTCTAATTTCGAATTGTGTTGCTCTTAGTAAGATTAGTGAGAGAAACATTTATTCCAAGTCAAATATTGTTTATCATTAATTCTATCTGATTTTTTTAAAACTTATTACATATGTTTTTTTTTTTTCTTTTATCTTTGGTATTTTTTTATATCTTTTTTATCTATTACATATATTTTATCTTATTTTTTTATCTTTTTATTTTTATATTTAGCTTTGATACAATTTAAAAAATATATAAGTATAAATAACTAAAAGTAGGTCTTAATGATAAACAAATGTCTTATTAAAAATTATGATTTTAAGTGGTATTTTACTGATAATTTATTTACTTGAATGAAAATGAAAAAAGAAACATTTTAGGCACTTAAGCTGCCTCATTTTTTGTGTAGTCTGTATAATTTATCTTTGAATTGGGCCTCCACCAAAATTGCTTGCATGTTATCTTAATTGAAAATATGCATAAAATTAAATATATATCTATATATAACATAATTTAAGCAAATAAATAAAATAAATACCTAAAAATTTCAATTTAAAAAATGATAAAAAATTAATGCATCAAGTTTATTTTAATCTGATTTAGGGGTTGGAAAATTATAATTTAAGTTTCTTTTCAATTCAACACTATTGAGGAAACAAAATTGGAGAATCTTAAAATATATTCGTATCATACAAACAACTCTTGCAGTGATACAAAATAGAAAATAAATACAACAGTTTTCAAGGCTAAATATTTGAGTAATATCTTTGAAAATCAATGGTTTACATAAAAAACATAATCCATATCTTTTATGCAATTTTTTGAGGAAGGTGAAAATTATTTTTGTTAGTGAAATTTAAATTATTAGGCAGTATAAAACAAATACGAAAATGTTTGTATCCATTCAATATTTGATTTTTTTAACATTTTATTTTAATAACAAATATTAAATAATTTTTTTGATATTTTTTGGAGTGAAAACGTCAGAATTGTTAATAGAACATACATCAATTAACTAGGAATACAATTTATAATCTAATTGAAATGCAATGCATGTTATATATAAATTGGCTTTTTTCAAATAATGTACATACTGAACAAATATCTTAGTCAATAATAAATTAATAAATAAGATAAATCTAACAATTTCAATTAATTATGTGCTTCAATAAATAATGTTTTTTTTTTTTGCTAAAAGCATCGTATTCCATATTTTTATTAAATTATATCTTCATTTGATCCACAAATTTTTGGTTCATGTATTATTTTAGTTTTTCTCATTTAAAGCGTTTTAAAATTTTAAGTTTAAAAAGAAATTAGCAGTAATTTATTAAAATAGGATTGGGCTTAAAAAATTTTTATGCTAAAAATTTCTTTTTATTTAAGCAAATCTATTGGTGTATTCATTTTTTCAAACAAATTTTATATAAAACAATTCATATTCATTCAAACCTTTTCCTTAAAATAGAATGATAAAAAACCAAATTTTGCATTTCTCTATTAACAAATATTAAAAAATGCTTAATCTCTAAAAATACATGCACTACAATATTAAATTCTTTCAGACCACTAAAGAATTTACATTTGTTCTTTTATTTATAAAAAGCAATAATAAAATAAATTCCTTTGTGGATTTAAAATTAATTAATTATTCGGCATTAATTTTTATAATATAAGTATTATAATATATTCTTTTGGTATTAATTTATTCAAACAATAATTTTCCAAACATATAATTCATTTTTAAGCATACATTGATAAATTATAATTCATCGCTATATAAAAAGAAACCATATTTTAAAATACATTTTAACTTATAAATATATTTTTGTAGCACAAAATTTTTTAAATTACAGTAATTGATAAATCAGTCAATCTGCATATATAAATGATATTTTAATGATCCTGATCATGAATCTCAATTTATTAATTTTTAATGATAATGATCAATTTTCACAAATAATTTTTAATTTAAAATGAAAATTAGTCTTATTTCTAATTCTGTTCAAGTTTAGTTCATTTTTAAATAATGCCTTTTGTTGCAGGTTGTTGTTCTTGCAATTGAGAAGAGTTTTAATATTTTGAGTTCCAGCACAAAATTGAAAAATGGATGAAAAGAAGTAGAGAGGAAGTAAAGACATTGAGTAGAAATGAATTTCAGACAAGTTTGAGCATGATTATCGATTAAGACTAATTTGCAGGCACATTAAAGAAATACAATTTTATTACTGAGAACTTACTTTTCAGGTTTTGGCAACAGTTAATGCTGGAAAAATGTATATTTTTGGCAGAAATAGAATAAGTAAAGGAGAAAAGTATTACAATTCTCAATACCACACAATTAAGAGACACTTAATTTACCACATTAATACCACACTTAATTTTTTGAACTTTTGAATTTTTTTGACTTTGAATATAGTTATTTTTCAGATTATATTTTGTTGTAATGTCAAAATTCCTTCTTATAATACTTTTTCAATAATAGTAGAGTATTTTGTTTATTTAACACTTAATTATATTTTCTTTAAAATTAAGGAACAGTATATTAAAAACAAATCCATTTTTCACAAGACCGCGGGTAACTATTATGATTCCAACACTGGCTCCTCTAAATACAGAATACCTCTAATACACTTAAAATATGAATTGATCAAACAGAAATATTCAATAAAACTACTTCGCTATCAGTAAAATATTTTTTCACAATTGACAAAGTATTAACTAAAATATGAATTGCTAAGGAATTTTCTTATTCATTTCTATAATAGAATAAATATGTACATATATATGTATTTTATGAAACTAAGAGAAAACTATATCCATCTTCTTATCACAGTTGAAAGAAATTTAAAAGAATTAAAGAAAAGATGCATTTTAGATTTTTGTTAGAGAATTTGTTATTCAATGCAATTTGCTATTCAAGTATCTTTAAATGGAAAACAAATACATAGTAATAATTTACGGAAAACTCCATAAAAATATCAATTTGAAATATTTTTCAGAAACAATTAAAAATAAATTTAAAAATACGTAGACATTTTGAAATGAGAAAAAATTCCAATACACTTTTATTATCTGAAAAATGGACACAAGATAATAAATGCAAATGCCTCTTTATATATACTACTTTATATCACTACTTATACAAAAATTGTACATATTTATTTTCCCAATAATAATAAAAACTGTCTTTATAATGTTTTTCCATGATGTAATCTGCCATTTTCAAACAAGAAACCTGCAATTTTAGCACTTTAACGGAGTTCCACGTATACCTTCCTAAACCGTAAATTTGCTATTAAATAAGAATGCGAACACAGAGTGACGCTGAAGGTGAAATGGCTTGAAGGAGTGAGTTTTCCCGATCCACGAGTGGATAAGTTGCGCTGTCACAGGATTTGGTATTTGGAGAGCATCACGAATTAACTTCATGCGAATTGCTTGACGACTTGATTAATTTGTAGTGGGAGGGAGAAGGGAGTAAAGTAGAGGAGAAAACACGTCGGATGCTTTTCAGTAGTCGTCATAGCAGAAATGCTTGCATGTAATTTATTGTAAGTTGCTTCTGTACACGTACAACAAACATCTGCTTATACGCTAGTTTTGGCTCAATGAAATTAAGATTATTTCCCTGCAGGGTTCTGTGAAGTTACTACACTTTAAACATAAAAAGTGAAGGTATTTCTTTAGACGGGATATATTAATGCATAAGGAAATTAGCAAATCAATTGGGTAATAAACATGTTGCATTCAAGTAAGAATATAAGGGATGATTTAAAAAAATAATAATAATTCGGTTATAATTCAAAATTTCTAAGTGTTAGACGTTAGAATAAAGTAAAACAAAATACCCACATATCACGTAATACAACCGAAAATAAATGACTAAAGTATAAAGCAAACTAAATCTGAATACATGTTGAAGTATTAAGCCTTAAATAACAACAAGAAATAGACAAAAGGAGTGAATTGTTCATAGAATGAGAAACACTGTATTGATTGTAGCAGATATGTGTAATAATTATTTATAATTTATTCTCAATAAATAGAATCTAAATTTAAGGAATTTTACAAGGCACTAAGTATTCATCAATATGTGTTAGTTGCTATCTTCATTAGTTCGGAAAAATTGATGTCTAATTCACAAACTTGATTTAAGGTATGTGGATTCAAATTCACATTTAAAAATATGTATATATATATATATATATATATATAACAGAACTGATTTGAAAAAGACTAATACCAAACCTTAATATCAATGCCGCATCCAAAACTTTCCCCAAAACATTATTTTTGACAAAAGGAAAAAAATTCCACTTTAAAATAAATAGAGTTAAACATCAAAATACATCGAAATTAATCATTTGATCAGAACTATTTCCATCTTTAATAATACTTCTTTGAAGGACAACACAAAAGCACTTCAGAATCCCCTTTAAAGAAAGTGTCCCGAAAACATTTCTAGATTATTAATTTGTAATTCTTAGCCTTATTATAGTTAAGAATTTTTCCACTAGCTTATAGTTTCCACAAACACTTTATATTTTGAACTTTTTCCCATATTTCCTCTAAGAAATTGCAAACTAAATGCGATGACTTTTGGATTTATGTATATCGAATGTATATATTCAAGTTATATATTCATGTCATACATTCAGTATTAATGTTATATATTCATATGATGCTATTTGATTGTGATAATAGGAAGCTCATGAAAATTAAGTGAGGCGAACTTTCATCATGTTTATAATCCATTTCTTTTCTTTCTCTTTTAAATTTTTCATTGATATGTTGAGTTCTACTGTATATATGATGTATTTTACTTGAAGGGGTAGCCGACTAGTTAATTCTACATCCCATGAAAATCTATTCGTATGCTATTCCGTGATCAGCTGCATATTCCGTTTATATATTTTTCGGTGAAGAAAACATCCGCGAATTTTTCTATTAACAAAATAAATTTTAATAAAATGAAAAAAAATGGAATAAAAATTTAAAAAAAATAATGAGAAATAAAATAAATGTGTAAAAAAAAATAAAAATAAAAATAAATAAATTCTTTTTCAAAATAAATTTCGTATAATTAAAAAAATAGAAAATATATTAACAAAATAAGTTAAGTTAATATAAATAAAACATAGTTTTTAAAATATAAATTAAAAAAACAAATAAATTGCTTACTAACAGCACCAACAATAAAAATAAAATGAAATAAAATAAAATAAAAATAAAAGGTTAAAAGAAAGATCATCTGTTGAAATAATTATTTGTAAATTAAAAGATATTTGTAAGAGGAGCAATAAGTTAAAAAATAAATAAATAAATTCTATTACAAAATTAATTTTTAAAATAAACTAATTTAAAAATCAAACAAAAAAAAACCAATTGAAAAATTAATTAAAAAATATATTATTTAAAAAAATACTTCTCTACTTACAAGACAACATTCTGATATTGCCACCGGTTTTACTGGAACCCCACCCTTAAATCGAGGTGAAAAAATATTCCTCTAAAAATTCTTCTACATTATTCTGATGTTGCAACAGTAAAAAAAAAATCACTCAAAGTAAACAATCGCCCATCTCCACTAAGACTAACCTCCATCTACCTCGATTACAATATATATATATATATATATATATATATATATATATATATATATATATATATATATATGTATATATGAGTACATATATGTGTCTAGATATATGCATATGTACGAATGTGCGCGCGTGCTTGCCTATAAATGTCTGTATGTTCTTATGTATGCATGTAAGTTTGAATGTATAACGTACATACATAATGCGCATTATATGTATTCGTGTTATCATTCACCTTTCGTGAAAAATTTCTTGCATAATATATACCAAAATAAAAATTCTGAATTTTAGAAAGAAAAAGAATACATTTTAAAATTGAAACATATTGTTAAAATTTTTTTGATATATTTAATTCATTTTTATATCTTGAATAACATAGTTTTTAAACACATGAACAACGATAATAAATTACAGAAAGAGAATGTTATTGCCAAAAGACTTTTTGTCCCGCCAAGCATTTATATTTTCCATTGCAGAAATATTTCAACTATATTTGTTAATATCCTCTTATTTTCATCAGTTTTATTGCTGTGGTTAATGAGAAATTATTTAGAAAAAAAGTCTTCTTTTATTGTTATATCTACTCTTATTGGAACTTGTTCGTATTTGAATTGTTTTTAGTGTTTGGTGCGAGCTCTTTCAATGCACTTAACTCTTAAATAACAAGTTTTTAAACAATTACCAAGCAATTTGTTTATAGATTTCAACAGCAAAAATCCGATATATTTACTTAATTGCAGGATAGCAGAGGCATATGACAGAATTTTACCTTTTATTTCTTTTTTAGTTACTATCATACTTTTATTAGGCATTTTAGATTTAAATGTGATATTATAATTAAATTATACTATAGTTGTGAAGTATTAAAATCACATAAATCTACAATTTAAAGTCGAAAAATTGTATTATCTGTGCTTTGTTTTCAGGTTTCAGTAAATAAATTTGGTATTATTATATAGAATATATTTCTCGAAAAATAATATCTAAATTATCATGATGCATTCTTCATGTTTACACTGTATTCTTTTTACTACTAAATTAACCCCTCCAAAAATAATCAATATAAAAGTTTGTCTTCAAGTAGAAAAGAGATATGAATATTGCACGGAAGAGATGGAAAAATAATTTTACACTAAGGGAGTTGATCCGAGTCTTTTTTTTTTTTTTTTTTTTTTACTTCAATAAATTTTTTGGCCCCCTCTTCATTTGCAAGGGTTTCATTGAAGTTCATTCTAAACAATGCAATCTTTTCCCAATTAAATATCTTCCCCAATGACAGGAGATGGTGGGGAAACGGTGTTTCTTTTTACTTTTCTCATTCTTGTCTTTGTTATCTTTTCTTCATTAACTGTTGCTTAGAGTTTCTGATTTTTAATTCCTTCAAATATTTTAAAGTTATTCATGTGTTTTTTGTATAAAATTGTTTTTTGTTGGCAAAGGGTCATGATTGTTTTCAAGCAATATAAATTGTACAAACTTTTTATGCATAAAATAATTTGTCAGTTATTATTTTTCAATGGATTTTGTAATTTTAGCAAAACTATGAACCCATGCTTTATGAATACAATTTATAATATGCAACATTATAATAAAAATTATACAACTAATTGATTTTAGCTAACGAATTTAAAATTAATACGAAAATAAAATTAATACACTAAAATTAGAAAATTTTAAATTATATATATATATATATAATTAAAAAAACACACTAAATTTCAAATTTCAGAACTCCCATATCTTTAATATATATTTGATATTTTATTTTTATTAATTACAGAAACAACACAAGAAATAGCAACGTCGAGTCTTAGTCCAAAGTTCTGAGCTCAAGAAGCAAAAAATAACTTCTTCAAAAGAAAGATTTATGCATACATTTTTTTTTTATGGGTTTTCCATTACACTACTAGAAAATACCATATTTGTTTATTTATACAATTTATATTATTGAATCTTGCTCTTGTTTATTTGATACTTTCTAAAACGAAAAAATCAATTTCAATCATTAAAAAAAGTATATTTAAAAAATCAATTTCAATCGTTATATGTTATAAAATTAGAGGTGACGAAAAAAAGTTATTTTGTTTTGATGGTGAAAAACCAAATGCAAAAATTATTCTAGTATAGAATAATATTATAAAGATAATTTATAAAAACAAGCACAATTAAAAACTCATTGTAAAAATGCGAACTCTCCCAAGTAGGTGTGGCAGTTCAAGAAACTATAAAAATATAGGTATTGTACGGCTAATTAATTATTAAAAAAATATAAAACTTATTTAAAATTTCTTTGGAATGTCCAAAATATTTTTGTTATTAATTTTCGAGATAAATTTTCAGTTAATATTTCTTTTATAAATTTTAATTGTGATTTTCTCCAAAATTGCAGATTCCAAAACAATAAAATAATATCACCAGAATAAAAGAAATTCAATGGCTTCTTTCAATTTAATCAAGATTTTAAAAAAAAAGTTAACTAGAGTATGTTTGCTCTTAAAATTTTATTGCTTTTCTGATGCTAAAAAAAAAGCTTTTAATCCTTTTGTCCTTTTTTTTTTTAAATCTAACTAAAATTTATTAAAATGCATTTCTTTAGGTCATTGTTTTCTGAAAGATTTGTACACTCTCTTCCCTTCCTGTGGTGAGAGGATTAGGCCTTGATTCGAGCGTTGCCGGCTAACAAGACAGAGCACGGCTTGTGTCGTCCATGATGAATGATAGCAAGCTAGTACGTAGTTTAGAGGTATCTAAAATCAATTATCTTGTTGCTTCTTCAGTTATTGTTTTTGTATATAATAATCTCAAATACAATATCAATTTTTAAATTACAAGCAACTTAAAACTGCTGAACTTAAATGTTTAACAAATAATCCAGATGAGTTTATTAAATTCTTATTGTAAGTTGCTCCCGTGATCACTTTTCATTTAATTATAAACATGAAAAAAAAAAGTAGAATTTTTTTTTTTTCTATAATTTTTTTTTTTTTTTTTTTTTTTTTTAGAATTAGTACAAAGAAAAGTGAATAATATCACGCTTAGGCTTATTGAAACTCATAAAAACTACACATTGGATGCCATATCAGGACATTTTGACGAATTGATTAAGAAAATTCATCATTCACTGTTTTTTAATTTATTATTAATTTAAAATTTTATTATAAATAATGGGTTATCACTATTAAACGATTTTGTAAAAGTAGCTTAATATTTGTTTTTATTTTATTAAAAATAGGAACTATAGGAAAAATAGGAGTAATAGGAAAATAGGAATAATTCTATGTAGTCTGTTAAATCAGAATTGTTACTATTGTTATTCACACTCATATACCACAGTTCTCCTTTTTTTTTTCTACGTGTATGAAGAATCTACTGTATTATTTCAATTATATAAACACATTCAACAACTTTAACACTTGAAAATGTATTTAAGAAGGTTGTTTTACTTTTTGCTTGGTAAAACCAAATATTACATGTCCTTTTAATAGCTTTTTTTCTACACGTCTAAATCTTTATTTTAAGCCTAGAAAAATACATCAAAAAACTAAAATATAAACCAACTTATGATGCGCTATAATTATTTACAAAATTTTTTAGGTTTATTAATAAATTAAGTAATCGAATTTAAAATCAAATTTATTTATTAAAATGTAATTACCCATACCAATAATTTATAGAATTAAAAAAAATTTCAGTTAGAATGATATTTTCATCTCTTTTTTCTTCCAATGATTTAACAAGAACACACAGTTAATTTTTTTATCTTTATAGATATATCCAGCATGCACTTTCTTTCCTGCTTTTAGCACATGATGTAAAAATAAATCCAAATCGTTCATGTTGGGACCTCCCATCTATATTAATTAAGTATTTAAATGCTTTAAATTACCTTTATTCAAAAATAATGTATAATTTAATATTTTTGATGTATTTAAAATAAATATTGTCTACCTATTTTCATTTCAAAATAGCAATTTACCTGATCTACTCGTAAAATTGTCAACTTGATATTGCAATGTAAATATTTTTCTTCGGATGAATTTTCTTACACATATTATATTTTTATTATACCTTTGATACTGATAAAATTTTCTGAGATAGCAGAAAACAAACTATTATAATTTCATATTAAAACAATAGTTTAATGGTATTTTTTATTTAAAAATTTTGGAATGTTATTTTTAGAATGTATGGTATTTCAGAACATTTCATTGCTTCAATCTACTTGAATTTAAAAAAAAATGGTATATGTATATATATATATAATTACATAAAAAAGACAAGAAGCTGTTAATCCTTTTGGTTAATTACATAAACAAATATATTAATCTTTGTCTTCTTCGGCATAAAATGCAGTTTTCTTTCACCTTTGCATCACCTTATAATTTGTTGATAAGTCAATTTCTATGCTGTTATTAACACAGTTTACTATGAATGATGATTTTAAGAAAGGGAAATTCTCATACATGATAAATTGCATCTAAAGAAATAATTTTATTATTTATTTATTAATTTTTGAAAGCATGTAAATACACAGTCCAGTCACATTAATGTGACCACCACCTACTTTTTTCGACATCAACGTGAAATAGCCAATCACAAAAGGCAGGTGGCAGCACATTGCAGTGGAGTGTATATAAAGAGTTCCATTAAATACTACTTAAATACCACTTAATACCACATTCCACACTCCACTTAAAGCCAGAATATACAAGAGTGTATATTCTGGCTTTTGGCAGGTGGCCACAGTAATGTGACTAGACTGTGCATAACCATACAAATAATGAAAAATGTTTAAATTATTTTTAAATTAATTTGATACTTAATTATTTTTTTATCAACTTGTTTATTTAAATAAAAATTTTTGCAGCAAGCTGAATTTATCAGAACTAAGCATTGAGCATACAGCATCATAATCCAATAGACTTTGTTATTGTCTCCAAAATAATTACAAATTTAAAATTGCGTCTGGGAAAAAGTAATAAATTTATTGAACATTTTGAAATAATAACCATGCCCTAATTACTTAGATTTCCACTGTAACAGACTTTTAATTCATAAAACGAATGATTTACACTTATATACTTATTTATGAGCTTTCAGTTTTCAAATTTTAATGTCTTATGTACATAAAAAACATTTGAATATGTAGTATTAATTAATGTAATGTTTCAAAAACTATTTCACACAAACAAATAAATTTTGACTAAATCTTTTCAATTCACATGAAAATTCAATCAAAATCAATCAGAGCAATATTTTATTTTTTTTTTTTCATAATTTTTATTTTACCAAGGTTGTCAATTGAGATATATCAAAAATAAAAATAATTAAATACAACAGAAAGGATAAAAATAACTGATAAGTAGTTTATATGTACATTCTTTATTGATATGATTTTAAAAGTTAAATTAATTGTTAAAAAGAAATTTATTTATTTTAACTTATTACTTAAGATTACTGAGAGAGTTTAACAAATTTTACTTTTTTCAATTTTTTTCAGCTGAAGGTAAGGCTTAAAACACGAACCTCAATTCATCTTCGAAGGAAGGCTTGTTTTACAAAATTTTCCTCGTACTCATTTAAAGCACTCATTAAAGAGGCGATAGATTCTCAGTTGTTTTGGGTATCAGTAAACCCCCCAACCGCCTTCCATTGAACTTTTCGAATCATTCGTACTCAGTCAGAAGTAAAAAGGGACGCGATTATAATGTGGGTAGAAAGGCCGCTTTCCACATCATGGCAATAAGACCGCTTGTATTATGAGTGTTCGCGGAATATTAGTAATCAGTTTTTCTACTTACCTTACTTCTATAATTTTATCTTAAAATACTTAACATGTCTTTCGGTAATCTTTCATGTTGTAGACTCTTTTTGATACTTAGCCATCTCAGTCTTCGAAGCTCATAAATAATGTTTACAAGTATAAAACATATTTTTAAGTGTAAATGAAGAAAATATTATTTATTTATTCTTTGGCGAGAAAGTTTTAGAGGTAATAATAGTCACGAAAATAGTGAATAATAAGAAGAAAAGGGTAAGTAAATTACTTCCCCTTGTATTATGAACAAATATTAATGTGTAATATATTTTACACATTAATATTTTTATGCATGATGGGCTATGGCAGGGGGACATCGACAAACTTTTGGGAAGATTTTCACAAGCCGACACTAGCTTGTGATTTACCATGAAACTTTATTTTTGAGGCCAGATATTTATGCATGATAGTGCAATCTTCTTCAATTATCCATTGTTTTAAAGCATTATTAAAATTTCAAAAAATTCGTATATATTCAAAAATACATAAAGTCAGTAATATAAAAACAATTTGTTTCCCTTTTTTTTTAACTCATCGCAAATTCAGGAATTATATTTTTTAATTAATATGAGTTCAAAGAACTTATTATACAGTGTAAAGTACAAAAATTGTAAAATTAATTAAAAAGTTCAGCCAGCGCGAGTTTGGAATCAAAAGAAATGAAATATATGAGAAACATAAAAAAAATTATGCATAACGCAACAAGATTTTCTATATTTTTAAAAAAAACTAATCGCCAAAATGTTTTAGTTGTGCTGGTATACATTTTATTAATATGTGGTTATATTTTTATTAATGACATATAAATGGTATTAGTTTCTATATCTTAATTAGAAGATGTGAAAAAAATATCCCCTACGAAAGTCGTTTTTTTTTCTAATTTTCGGGAAATATACAGATTTAAGAAAATAGATAATTTAAATATTTTTTTATATCATTGAAACGAACAAAAAAAAAAAAAAAAAAAAAAAAAATAAGGGAACAGATTAATAATATAATAAAATTGATTTCAAAACACATTCGAACAACTATTTACTGAAAAATGCACTTAATTTCTGGAATAATTCAACAAAATCATTTTCTAATAATGTATATTTATAAATTTATTTCTGAAAATTTAAAAACATATTTAGTTGCTCATTTCATCTAAGTATCATGTGATATGTATCTTTGTTTTCCAAACTGACACTAAAATATGTGATTTTATTAGCCAGAATTCCTTTTCTTCTGTTTACATCAAAAACAAATTGCATTTATGTCAGCAAATAAAATAGTGAATCCGAAAATCTGTAAGTATTTCAAAATTTATTTAAAGGAATTCAATTTTTTTTTTCAATTCGTCGTGCTAGAGATAAAAATGTATGATTTTTTGAACTTGTCTATGTGTTTATTTTAACTCAGAAAAGGGGTTTAAAAATGAAAAACATTCTCACGTGATGCAATGATTTTAAAATAAAACGAATTTATAATCACTGTTTAGCAATAAATTTAGTAAGAGAAGTGGAATTATTTGAATCAGTAATTTAAATAAATTCACATGATTACATTAGAAATTTTTTCATAGAATAATAAAAGTATGAACTTAATGTGAAAAGCCATTTTTTGTGAAAAAATTGTAAAAGAGACTTACAAAGGACTGATAAAAGGTTAAAGAAAAAGTTGAATCTACACTGCTGGCAATTAAAACTGCTACACCAAGAAGGTAACATGCTACAGAGCTGTGATAAAAATTGTAGAAATTTAAAAGACATTAAGCTGTGATATGAAAGTGATTGCCTTTTCAGCTCATTTAGATAAAGCAGGCGCCGGTAGCGACACCTGCAATGGGTTTAAATGAGGAAATGAATTTTTAAGGTATACTATCGTACTCTACATAGTACTCTACTACTACACTACTGGCTAATATTGCTACTATTTTGTACACCAAGAAGGCGACATGCTACAGACATGAAATTTAAACGACAGTAAGAAGGTACTGTGATATTCAAATGATTAGCTTTTCAGCACATTCAGGCAAAACAGGCGCCTACAATGTGTTTAAATGAGGAAATTGTTCAGCCGGTTTCTCATGCACAAATTGCATTTGAATGTTGTTGCGTACTGAAAAGTTGTGATGCCTCGCGTAAGAAGCAGAAATGCCTACCAGCACGTTTCTGACTTTAACGAAGGTCGAATTGTAGATTACTGGGGTTGCGATTTATCGTATCGCAGTATTGCTGTTCGTGTCGATCGAGATGCAATGATTGTTAGCAGAGTATGGAATCGATGGGTTCAGGTCTGTAATACGAAACGCCGTGCTGGATCTGGACGACCCCTATCACAAGCAGCCGAGAAGACAGGCACCAAATGACCTTAATGGATCTTGTGGCCACGTCACCAGCCTTGAGTTAAGAATCGGGGTCGTTTGCAAGACAACAAATGTCAGTAAGAACAGTTCGATGACGTTTGTAGCAGCATGGACTTTCAGTTTGGATGCGGCTATGATCATGGATGCGGCTACCCTTGACGCTGCATCACAGACAATCTTCAATGGTGTGATCAACGACGGACCTGGGCGCACCAATAGCGAGACGTCATTTTTGCAAATGAATCCAGGTTCTGTTTAGTGCATCAATATTTGGCAGCATCGTGTTGAACGCACATGGGTAGCTTGCATTTCTCATCGCCATACTGGCCTATTACCTGGTGTGATGATAATGGGTGCTGTTGGATACACGTCTGGGCCACCTCTTGTTCCCATTGAAGGCACTTTAAACAATGCCGTTACATTTCTGGCGTGGTTCCCGCCAGAGGTGGTTGTTCTGGGTAGTGATTTCTCAGGATTTATGCTCTCAAATTTCTTGAAAATTTAATCACTTGTTATTTCCAGTATAATATATTTGGCCAATAAATATAATTTTATTTTTGCATTTATTCCTGGTGTAGCAATTTTAATGGCTAGTAATGTACATTCTGGCTATACAAGGGTATTTCCAAACTAGGAGACCATAAATAATTTTTTGGTGGTATTTTTGACCACGGTATTTTTTTTTTCCTTACCTGCAATAATCATTGTTGTCGGAGAATTACGTCCCCGTTCCCCCCCCCCTCCTCCTCCTCACGCCCATTACTGTTTGGATCTCGCCGATTTTTTCAAAGATCTGCACTTACACGTGTTTTTTTCCTCACCCAACGGATGCCATATGTCACGTTATTGAAAATGTTGTCATTGAAAAGTGTGTCCCCTTTGTATATCACCAGTTTAAATATTGAAAAAGCAAAACATTCAGAGGAATGGTGCAAAATAATTCAAGTATTAATATCAAATATTTTTGTAAAAACATTAGTCACGGTATTTTTTTAACAAAATGAAAAGCGCATACTTTCGAAAAATAAAAATAGAAAAATATTTTTTTTTTATTCCCTAGCATATATGTCATAGTGTCACTCAACTGTTATGAATATAATGCATTCTGTTAGTTCAAAATGCGAAAGAATAGTTTGATTGATCCAAATAAGAAAGTAGATGAAACTCACAAAAAAGTTTTAATTTTACCATTAATTTATCAACGAATAAGGATAGAAATTCTATTATATCTCTATTCGAATCTTTGGATTAATGGTATTTTATATTGCCTAAAGTAAATATGATATCAGAAATAAACAAAAAATCCAGAGCAACATACTACATACATTGTTGCGTTTCCGAATTAAGAGAACAGAATTCGACAATTGTCATGAGAAACCTCTACTGGAAGCTCCTATATCTCTTGTGGGGAATAAGAAGTAGTATAGTAGTAAGAAAATAAGAAATAGCGAACCTTCCCTGTGCTTTTCTCGGAGTGTTCTTTAAACTTTATGAAAAAAAATGCTGATACAACGCAGGATGGTCTGTGATCCAACCAGTTTAACAGGTTAGTTGATCAAGTTCAGCGTTACTCTTTGTAACGCTGAATCTATTACATACTTTTAGATTCAAGTGATAAACAACTTAGATGGATACATTTGAAAACAACAGCATATCATATGCAGAATCTGAAAGGTATTGATCAAGAGATTAAAATTATAATTATGCAAGTTAAGGAAATGCAGAAATCAAAATAAACCCTCATTCGTTATAAATTATTTTTAAAACACTATAACTGATAAACATCTTCATTTTGCAGCATTTAAGAAAATATACTAGATATGATGAGAAAATCATGGATTTTTCCTTTAATCAAATCCCAATTTAATTTCTATTTCAGAAAAAATCTAAATGTTTATTTTTTAAATTTAATATTTCAATGAATCAATAATTTTCTCATTAGTATCATTTTACTTATGGCGCCTGAATTTGTTGATTAAGCCGGCGGTTATTGTTCGACATATTCATCGAAATATTGCATTTGACATGAACGATGAGCTAGCAAAAATGTAAAGAAGAAGATCGAATTTGAATTTATAATTTGTTTATATATTTAATTAATAAATAAAAAATGTTTCGTGCCATACTTCTTATATCTAATGTTCTATTTTTTTAATGAATTTGAAATTAAGCGGTGCAATGAATGTACACAGTCCAGTCGCATTAATGTGACCACCTGTCAAAAGCCAGAATAGCCACCCTTTTGCAGAGCGGAGACAATTAGGTTTCTGAAGGTATTCACTGGGATGTTGAGCCATGTCGACTCCAGTGAACCATATTCATACATTTATCCAGTGAAAGTAGGCGGTGGTCGCATTAATGTCACTGGACTGTGTATTATTAATAAAATAAAATAATTAATATGTGTATTGTTGATTTTCAGACATTTCTCCCATTACTTATAGCTTCATATAGTTTGAGCTTTTATAAACGATTAGGCTTTATTTGTTGATTTCCCCTTAGGATAAAATCCTGGCGGCACGTCTATATATACATATAAATAAGCAGCTACTGTTACATACATGATATTCCTGTGAAACATTTTTCACATGTGCGAAAGAAATTTCTGTATTTTTTTTGTGTGGAATACTTTTTGTACTCTTTTCTTTTTTTATTCTTTTTTTTCACTTTGCTTCATTTGATTTTTATTTTGTATAATTCAAATGTATTTTTTTTTCTTTTATGTTCCTCTTCACTTCAATAGAGATTTTGTTATCTTAAAATATTATTTTCCGTTGTGATTCCCTATGATATATATGTATTACTTATGCCTTTTACTCCATACTGAAGTCACGATAGAATTTTTATACTAATATAAATTATACATTTTTAATGTTTTCTACTTAAAATCCAGGGAATAAGAGAATTATCCTTAAAGCTACGAACCCAGCTATAAAACCGGAGAGAAATTATATGTGCAAGCAACAAAAACTATTTCGTTTTGTTGCTTGCACATATAAAAACAACATACCTTATTTATATATAATGATGTATTTTATATGTATATATTTACCGCATTGTGGATACATATAACCATACTTTGAAAGATGAGAATATCAATTGATAGTAAATACTCCTGCAGATATGATAGGAAGTACTTCTAAGAGTTATACTGGAACCTGTATATTATTTATCTAGCTAATTGTGCTCATGGTGAATAATTCCGACTCTAAATTATTATTTGTAAAAAAGTAAATTCGAATATATTTGCAAATCTTGATCAAATTTTTTATATTAAATAAAATTGCAATATATATATATAGATATTTTCAGCATTAAATTCAAACTTACTCTTTAATCATTCTTGTTACTAGTAAGTCGTTAAATTACTAGTAAATATTCGACTTATCGATTTCTCTTGACAATGAATATCATATTTTTGTCATAGGAAGACCATTACATGTATATTTTTTTTTGCTGGGAAATCAGGTATAGCCTGGCGATAAGATTGTTACACAGTATAATAATATATATTTTTGCAAGCAAAGCGGAGATACAACACAATAATTTTTGTCTTAAATACGTTGAATTAAAAGATAATTTCTTTGCTAACATATGAATTGCTCATATTTATAGATAAAAACAGATAGATCTAGAGTTTCGCAAATTTTACGTCACAAATTTAACTTTATAAAAATTATTTTTCTTTTATATCAATCTATTTCAAATACAATTATTTTATTTAATAATTTCAAGTAACCAGATAGCAAGAAATGCACGGAATAGCTATAAAATGAGTGTAAAAATAAAGCCGTTAATTTCAGAAAATGAAGACGAATGCTGAATAAACAACAACAGCAAAAAGCATTTACCTAGCGTTGAATTGATGATGAAAACGCGCTTGGGAAATATCTTTTCTTACCACTTTATTCTAAATGTTTCCAGACATATTCATTTTCCTTAATTGCATTCATTTTTAAATCCTTAGTCGTTTTCTGAAGTTTGTACAATTAGAGCTATAAATTTGCTCCAATAAATTTGCTCATAATGAAAACAATGTTGAACAATCTATGATATAAAATAAAGTCGAAACAATTTTTAAAAATATTTACGGAATTAGTATGAATAGGACTGTAAACGACTGTATTATTTTTATTATTCAACGTTCTTCTCGAAGAATTCGATTATCTTCAAATTATTTCTCTATTCCTTTTTTTTGTTTGATAGCTGGTTATAGATAGATTTTAAATTTCAAAATGGCAGAACAATATTTAATGATATTGTTATGATGAAAATTCCAAGCATATTATTTTTGAACTGAAATAAACCAAACAATTTTTGTTTAAAAATAAAAATTATTTATATAGATACATTATGAAGAGTAGAGTAAAATGTATTAGTTTACTTTTGGATTATTTTTTGTATGCGTATGGGATTTTTACTATTGTAAGCTTCTCAGAAATGCACTATGTTGTTGCTTACATAGGTTGAAACTTTGATCTGAGGTCATTTACCATTAGAAGGGCTGGTATATAACAGAAAATAAATTCAGCTTTATAGATAGTTTTATACTAAATTCAGCTAAGTTGATCGATTGACTGTTTGTTACACTGAACTTGCATGATACCTTCATAATTTAGAGTGACTGAGTATCATTATGGTTTTAATATGCCTGTAAATTTCATATCACATATTTCACATTCATTTATCACTTAGAACTTTCATAAATGATGGAATAAAAGAATTTTTAGATATTTGATTCTATCTATTTGAATAATTTAATGAAAATTTTATTTATTTGGCATTGAATTGTGATTTTACTATTATACCTGATTGTAGAAATCGTTATTGGTGATGGTTCAATCTTCATAAATATATTTTTAAATATATTATTCTCTAGTAGAAGATTCCGAATTTCTGTATTCCACTTAAAAACTTTAGCAATTCTTTTAATAAACTGCATGGTATAAAAACAATACGATTTTTTAATTATATATTTCTAATCTATATGCAAAAAGTTCTATCATATAAAAAAAAAATTGTTGAAAAGTAATACAGCAAATCTGATTTAAGAGAAAACAATTAAATATTAAAATCTAACACATAATTAAATAAGGATATTTACATGTAACAACTCACCCCTGTAGGTCCTCTTAGAAGGTCCTCCTGGGTCCTATTTCCTTCATCATTGTCGGTGAAAAAAAATTGTGAATGTGAAATAAGAAGGGGAAAAACCATGTAATTCATTTCTGAATGGAGTTAGTAAATTATTTTAAACTAGCTTAAAAGTTGCCAAAAGTTTTCACAATGAGCCACATTTAGTATAAATGTATTTTTTAAGCCACTAATGTGTGATGCAAATTATTCCATTAGAAATGACAGCCTTTTTACAGCAATAAGTACATTCACAATTTATTGGCTTCGTGAATAAATGAACTTATATAATTACAAAATCATCGCTCAAACATAGTCATTGCTTAAACAAAAACTATCGTTTGTATTTGTCATCGTTTAAAAAACATATTTTTCTCTTAATGAAATATTCAAATTGCCACTAGCGCTCGACGTACGCTTTAATATTTATTTGCCTGCTTGTTTGCTTTAATATATTTATGCTTTTGGGATTTCGGTAAACGTTTTGTCTTTATTATTTGTATTTCAACCTATCCTTTTATTTGTATCTTTCTATAGATATTTTAAAATATGTGAATATTCTTATTTAATACCGTTTATCCTTCATTTCATTTACTTTTATACTAAAAAATGATATATAATAAATTTTTTATTATTATTTTAAGTTTCAGAATGGTTTTTCATAGTCTCGGAAAAACATTCTCCCCTTCCAATGTATGCATGGACAAAAGAGATGCTGTGAGCTGACAAATTTGTAGAACATTCAGATAAATAGCAAAACATTATTTCTGAAATTTTTTTTTACCATTTTCCAAGCAGCATAATTTGAAAAAGACATGTTGGGGAATTACGCCAAATTGGATTAATATTCATTAAGTTAAGAAAACGAAAATTCAGTTTTATGTAGAGTGAAAAAAAGAAACACGTTTTATCAAATTGTTTTTCATTCGTAGTTTATTATATGTTCAAACTTTATAAAATTAAATTCGATCGATAATGGCAACATTCAGAAAGAGTACCGCGGAATATTTGCCATAA